>PVKE010020084.1:0-27853 GCA_004027555.1 Craseonycteris thonglongyai
TTAGTTGATTAAAATATGGCAATAACCTAAATATCCAAGTCTTGGGGGATATCATAATAGATTATAGAATAACCATAAGATTTAATGTCCAGAAGCCAATGGTAATGGTCTATAAAATATTGCCTAATGCTATAGAAAAATGTTCAAAGACAATGCCCAAGTTGGACAGTTTATTTGATCATAGATCTACCCTATAACACAGGCATTCCACTCTGAGGTATTTATCCCAAAGAAATGAAAACACATATAAGGACTTGCACATATTCATAGCATTTATTTGTAATGTCACCTCTACTTCCTCTTCTGGAGTAACTTTTTTTTTTTTTTCCTATATGAATGGATCCTGAATGATGAGCTATAGATAGGACAGATCTTAGGCTAGCCAGGCTTTTTAATTTATAAAGACAAAGACCTCTCACTAAAATGTAAAAAAGTATAGATTGTATTCTGCTCAGTGTAAGTTCATAAAGCCATTTCGATAATGATGGTGCTACCTTTCCCCCATCCTGTCATTGATATATTAAAATAAAAGAGACTACAAGGGGCAAAACAATCAGTGTGCATGTGACCAAACACCCGGCCAGGTCTGTTCCACCTCTTGTTGGGACAGGCTGAGTAAGGAGTTCATCACAAACACGGTATTGCACAATTCTTGAGTTTATGTTTGGTGAGCCTTAGAGTGCAGGTACCACACTGGCCATTCCTTTTTGCATAGTCTTCTGGGATTGATTTCTCTGGGACTGTGAAGCTGGAGGGCCAGCCATTGTTCTGTGTGTAATGGGCAATTGGTGCAGCTGGATAATTTGGGGGTGACTGCAGGTGTGAGAGTAACAATGATCAAGTGACCTGCCATGAGCCTTTTAACTTTGAGCATTGCATTTTCTAAGCAAAATTTCTAAACCAATTTTTGTTACGGTGTTAATGACATATTGGCATTTTGCAAAAGCTCATTTGTTACTGACTAATGAAGTCTTAAGCATCATTTCTCATTCAAATTTTCTGTCAATATCCAGTCAAATAAAGGCCAAAGAAACCATGCCAGATGCAAAGTGGCCTTCATAGAAAGACTATTTTTCATTACAAGGCGCTGCTTTAAAGAAAGTTCTGCTTTTAAATTGGTCCAAATACAGTTGACATTGTTCACATATTTGGCTCAACCTTCAAATAAAGCAAAGAACAGTGAAAACTCATTTTCTTCCTCTGGAATTTACAATGTCTAATTGAATTATTACATTTTCAAGTTGTAGAGTTACCTTAGAAAGAATTGGAGCTATTATAGAGAGGCAGAACCCACAGTGTGATCACTAAACTGCTGAGGCTTTTCCCCTTTTTTCCCCAGTATACAGTTACATATAAACATACAATTTAGATTTTCATCCATTGTTGGAAACCAAAGCAAAGTGTTGACAAAGTGCTTTACAAATGAAGGGACCATCTCTTTCTGTAGATCATAATCATAGAAATATCATTTTCTGCCATATTTGAGCTCATGCTCTATGGATTTGGTGTGTGTGTGTGTGCATGTGTGTGCCTTTCACATGCTCACTTGTGTGTGTATGGGGTGCCTTATATGTGCTTGTGTGTGTGTGTGTTGATAGTAGAGTCATGCCGGTGAAAGGGCATTGAAATCCTATCTCTGGTGTATTGTCCTTCTGCAAAACAAAATTTAAAAAATAGATGAAAAAATTACCACATAAATCTCTTCAAATTAACTAAGAAATTCTATTTATTGAGGTAGAAATTGTTCCTTCAAAGAAAAATAATTTACCTATTCTATAGCAGGAAAAAATTGAATGAATAAAGTTGTGGGTTGTTGGATATCACTTTAGTTTCTCTTTTTTGCTTCTCTGTAGTTCCTTCTCTAAAGACCATGGATAGCCTCATCACAAAGATGGTTGTGGAACTGTGAAAGTGACTTAAGATAGTAAATAAAATAAAAATCTATAATTTTCTCTATTGATTTGATGGAAAAAGAAAGAGCACATGACAATCTGACTGAGTGAAATAGAAAACCTTGTAATTTATACTTTTAAAAGTCTGGCTGCAAAAAGCTATGCTATTTGCATATGAATTCCCTTCAACTTGCAAGATCCTAGAGCTTAAAAAGTAAACTAGAAATAGAAAGAACTGAATGTAAATTTTTGCTCCTCAAAAAAAAAGTTCTCTTTTCATAAAATGATTTTTAAAATATCTTTATTTAGGAAGTCTCTTTCTTTTGAGCTATTGTTTGAAGAAGTCTACTAAAACTCTATTATTGAAAATTGAAGACTTTGGGATTATATTAAACTTCCTTTTTCATAGATAATAAGACACTCCTTTATCAGATATTCCTTTCATAGAGAGACAGTTTACATTTATTCCATGGAAGTTTCAATTACCATTTGTAAAGTGTATTCTTTCAGCAGCACTTGTTTCAGAATGAAAACCCATTTAAAGTGCCTTCAATGGGCTACACTTCTGTAGACTTTCTTTTCTTTTACAAGTGACCAATGTATTTTATGAAAAAGAATGTTTTTTTCTTTTTTATTTCACCATGTTTTTCACTTGTGGATGTAAAAGTTATGCTAATCGTTTCTCGTCAAAACAGTAGAAAAATAAAAGTTACAATAATTTAATAAAGGACAAAAATAATCTACAAATATAATCTGATATTATACACTAATGAATTGACCTAAATACACCACAAAATAATTTATAAAAGAGGCTTTCACAGACATTGGTGTGAAGTCTTGGAGGCAGATTAGACAGAAATATCAGTTATATCTTTGTACCTAGATTTTTACCTCATGAAATATTATAATTTCAATCATCAGGATTTCTCTTATATTCATTTCTCAATTTGCCATTTAGGAAATCTGAACTATTTAATAATTATCCTTTAGTTCCAAAACTAAACTTAATATTCTTAAGTGGTATGCATTGTGTGATTTCTATTTTGAAATAATTCAAAGGTTGAAAATAAGATAAAAATCACAGGAGATGTTCATCCATGTAAGCATTCTGACAGCTTATGGATTTCTGATCTAAAACATTGTTTAATATAATATTTAGTAAAATAGCAGAGTATTTTAATTTTTGGCTATGTGACTAATGATAAAAGTGTTTATTTAGTTAAACAATAATGCTGATTCAACCATGGTTTTGTTTTTAAATGTACCGGTATTTGATATGATGAATATAATAGCTTTGATGAAAACAAAAAGGTACTATATCATAGTGTAACAAGCATCAATTTTTTAGGCAGAGCCATCTGTGTACAATTTTCAGTTCTTTTGATGCAAAGTTATACATCCTTAGACAAATTAAATTCTCTAAATCACATTATGTATAAAGTAGGCTGTTGTGATGATTTAATGATTCAAATTATGTGTACAAAGTGGTTAGTGTATTACTGGCTCCTAGAAGATATAAAAAAAATGTAGCAGAGACATGTTAGCTCTTCGCTGAGTTCATTTTTGTTCTTTTTAGGCAAACAGACAGCATTTTCCAGCCTGTCTTGCATTAGGGTGTGATCATGTCACTGAGGTCCACCAAATGAAATGTGAACAAAAGTGACATGCATTACATCCAGGCCTGGCCCGTGGATGCTTCCAATGAGACATATTTTACGTCTCATTTCACCAGCTTATGTGGACAAGCTTTGCATCATTAAAATTATGTGTTGAAGTTGGTAGATCCATGAATTAGAAGAATTGGGTGATGCTCAATCACAAATTAAATAGCTAGAGATCAAAAGTACCCATTTCGAATTATTTGTGAGTTAAAAATAACATATCATGGGGAAGCTGGGATGGCTCAGTGGGTTAAACACTCACATTGCAGCCCCAGAGACCAAGGATTGAATCCCCACCCCAACCCATGAGAACCCACATGCTGAACTGGGGTGTGCTTCACATGCAGAAGGACCCCAGTTCAGTTTTTGCCCCATGGTACTGACCCTGGTTTGAGGGAGTGTGCCTTCCATACAGAAGGCCTCCAGCCCGGTTCCCACCCTGCACAGCCCCCAGACACCTGTGTGGAATGAAAGCATGTTGAAAAGTGATGATGTATAACTATGGAGACTGCTCTGGGCTCTCCCCCTTCTCTCTGTCTCTGTCTGTCTCTGCCTGTCTCTGTCTCTGTCAAAAACAATAAATAAATCTTTAAAAGAGAAATAACATCGTATATTGATCGTAACCTATTTTTTGTTCTCTCTCTTTTTTTGTTAGAGTAGCTAGTGCTATCCTTATTGAGTATGTCATTATCAACAGAGCTATATGCTATTTCCATGGTGTCGATAGTATAATAAAAATAATGAAATAAGAACTATCACTTAGTGCCTCAGCAATATACTGCCAGGTTAGACTCTCCACAGATTATATTCTATGTCATATATTTATTAATGAAGATTGGTAACAAGCAAAATTAACTTTGGTTAATTTACGTACCAAGTATACTTAATGCAATAATATTAAATAACTCAAAAAATCATCAGAGGAAGCCTGGAGAATCAGCATCAGAATATGGAAAGAAATCAAGGTAAACTAGGCAGCCAAAAATAAACCCACCTTTACACCACAGTAACAGTCTGAAGGGCATTCTGTGTGTGCCATTACTTGGTGCATCATTCAGGGGATATGATACCCCTGCTGGATATTGTCTCTGTGAAATGTTCTAAGACTTTCTGTTACTAACACTATATTCAAAGTCAACTGGGAGCCTCTGGTAGACTGAGAGAAGAGCCACAGTCCAGGGAACCAATTTATAGTAGCTGAGGAGAGAGTCTGGCCCCCTTTAGCTTTTATAATGGAAGGAAAGGCTTTTCTTCCTTAAAATCACATAATTTGAAAATCTTGAAAATAGGATAGTTGAGATTCTAGTAAGACAAAATTAAACACAAACAAATATAGCACCTCACTGTTTTGAACTCTATATATGCATGCACATCATTCTTCCTCTTGTATTTCCAAAATTATGCTCTGGCCTAACTAACTTAATGGGATATTGGAGCCTGGACTTACCTTCTCTCCAAAAGATGACACAAAAGGTTCCCATCAATATCTGTATCCATGTCCATGAACTCTTCTTCTATATGTGACCACCTAAAATTTAAATATTAAAGGTTAACACCACTAGCAATTTTACTGTTCATGTTGGGAAATAAAGAAAGAAAACATGGAAATTTGTTAGTCACTACATTCTTCATTCTACAACTAATCAATAAGCCAACGTTTGCATTATAACGTTTCTACTCCACTATCCATTTCATAGTCCCTTTCCCCCAGTCATTACTTTAATAGGGTATGGCAGCAGTGCCTGGTACATGGTGTAAATATTACTTATTATGATCTCTATTTCCAGTTGGCTGAGAAATACGATAGTGTACTTTATAATAAAAATCTCTATTCTGCTCAAAAATATGTGACTTATTTTGTGCTACCTGAATGTATGCTTAGGTCACCCATCAGCTCTCTCACTCGATGTGAAGGTATCAGGAAGCACTAAATAGGTCCATTAATACAGTACACTCATCTCTGATTTATAGCATAGACACTATTTCACCTTAACAATGCAGTGTTTTCCTGAAGCTCATGGATGGTAGTGCTAGCAGATACATAAGTGGCACATCAAGTAAAAGGCACATAAGTATCTAGTTCATCAGGAATAAATGACTACTCTTCTATGTCTGAAGAGGTCTTATATAACACATATGTACCTCTAGTCATAGGGATTATAATAAGTAATATTTACACCATGTACCAGGCACTGCTGCCATACCCTATTCAATGGGGTTTACTATCATCTTCATTATACAGCTTTAGAACTATATTGGAGAGTGAAGCTCTTTGTTACAGATGACACTTAGCATTATTAATAATTTTACACTTCAGCATTGGGAGAGTCTGTTTAGCCTTGCAAAGGAGGGCACTACTGTTCAACCTAGCTCCTCAGCCTCTGCCCCCATCATGGCTCTTTTTGCTATTAATTCTACTGGGAAACATTGGGTTTGCGGACTCACATCCCCAGAGCATTTTCACCTGTTGCAATTGATAAAGAGCTTCTGAGGTGGTGAGAGCTCACAGTGAGCATTCACAATCTCTACGTATTTTCACCCTCTCAGCCCATTCTTATTATCAACAATTTATTGCTTCTACAAAGCCCATGACAATTTTTACAGAAGATAACCTCCCTCCATGAATTGCTATAGATTCTAACATGCCAGGATTCAACCTGGCAACGTAACAACAAGATGTACTCTTTGACATTCAGTCCCAGAGAGGTTTTAACATCTTGTTTTCTTCTCAGATATTTCTAGATGCTACTCATATGTGTTAGCTACATGGTAGACTAGTGTTTGCACTGCATCTGCTGCCATTTATTAACGAGACTTATACCATTTTCCCAATCTTTATTCAAATGGTGATAAAGAAGTGTCCATGAGGTCGTAAAGGTGAACAGAGGGAAAGTCAACACGGGTAGGGGTAGGCCAGATGATAGTACGAGCTCTCTGATCGTGACATATACATATTACTTTAGTCCTGCTCAGGCCCACTCTTCGTGCACTCTCACTTAACAATGGAATTTTGTTGGTCACAGTCAATGAATGGGTCAGAGGGAAAAATAACCACCATGCTGGCAGTTTGGCTTTCATAGTCAAATATTCCATTTTTATCAGGGTTACTAGTTAATCAAAGAGCTATTTCTTAAAAGGATAAAACCACTGGGTGATGTCTGCTCTAATTCTGAGTCTTGCTAGAGGCTCTGTGTGTCCTATGAAACTTCAGAAGATACTTTGAGCTTCATAAAAACTAATAATTTATAAGGGTTTATGGAAGTCTTAATGACTTTTGAAAACTAGGGCAGCCTATACACCTTCTCTTGCTTTGTACTTCACTCAAAAAAGAAAAGTTGGGGAAGCCAGGATGGCTCAGTGGCTTAAGCGCTCACTTTGCAGCGCCGGGGACCAGGGATCGAATCCCGGCCCCGGCCTGTGCGGAACCATGTGCTGAACTGGGAGCTCCCCCCAGTTCAGTTCTCTCTCTGTCTCTGTATCTCTCTCTCTCTCTCTCTCTCTCTCTCTCTCTCTCTCTCTCTCTGTCAAAAATAAATAAATAAATAAATAAATAAAAATATATACATATATATTTTTTTAAAAAAAGGGAAGTTTTAGGGTCGACACTCAAATGAGTCAGAGCAGCACAAGCAAATGTCACGTATACGTATGTTGACTCAAAAATCCATAGCATTTAAAAATAATAATTATTTGGAGAAGCAGTATTTTTACAGGCTATCATGCTATTTCATAAAGAAAAAAAGAAATGTTTAGACACATCAAGTAGTGAATCTATTAATCACTATATTCATTGAGTTCCTTCACCTATTGTTTATTGTGTTTACTGGATTAATTATCTTTTCTGTCTTGTTTTTGTCCCTCTGAACATAGCAAGATTTTCATGTAAAGCCAGATGGTGGCCTTCTGCCAGATTGCTTCTGAATGAATTCAGGAAGGTTTCAATACCATAGCTCCAGGCCTTAATGGTCAATATTAACAAGACACTGCTGGGACTGAACACATTTCTCACGTTTCTGTTTAACTCAATCACTGCCATAAATGCAAGCTTTCTTCTAGTAGTATCTCTGATCCCATAAATCTAGAATTATTTACACATCTCTTCAAAGACTTACCCTCCATCTCCCAGTTAAATAATTCTAGTGTTCCCATTGACATGGACTGCATATTCATGTCCTCTTACAATTTATATGTTGAAACCTTATGCCTAACTGGATTAAGAGGTGGGGCATTTGCAATAGATTACTTGATGAGGGCAAAAGCTCTCATAGAGGATAAACACCTTCATTAAAAAGGCTGGTGGTGCTCCCTTGTCCTCCTGTCATGTGAGGACACAGAGAGAAGGCACTCTATGAACCAGAAAATGGACTCACCTGTGCCAAATATGCCAGTGACTTAATCTTGGGCTTTCCAGTCTCCAGAACTGTGAGTAACAAATATTTATTGTTGATAAGCCACTAGTTTTCAGTGTTTTTCATAGCATCAAGAACCAACTAAAATACTCAGGAAATCGTGGGTTGCAATCAGTAATCTCCCCATTATTTTATATTATTAGTCAGTATATTCCCTGGCCCCAGGTGAGTATGCACTTCCTAAATGTAAGTGACAATGCTTGTCCTGGTAGCTACGCTTCTATCTCTGAAGCTCACTAAAGTAGAATACATTTATTTTCACACATTTTACATAGATCAGAGCCAGAAGTTAATATCAACGCACTTCTTATTCCTCATTGCTCCTTTCAAACATCACTCTAAATTTTTAATACTTGGGTTTGAATTTCAGTTTTACAAATAATAAACTCTGTGAGTGGTGCGTGTTGTTTTAAAAAATATTCTGAGTTGATGTTCAATGAAATCAGAAACTGTTCTGAGACAGACACTAAAAGTATGTTCTTCATTAAAATTGTAAAGAGTACACTGAAATGTAGGTCACCGCACAAATAACATACTGGAATTTTAATTAGAAATGTAATATATGTAGCTGTTCTATAAAATTCTCAACTTGGAACTGAATTAAAATATTTTAAGAAAGGTTTCATGAAAAAAATTCAAAAGTATAATTTTGGCTTGACTTAAAGGAAGTTAAAAAAAAAAATCCCTAGATTGACAAATATGGCCATTTTGAATACTCATGATTATCAACATATTCTGCTTTTATTGATTTTTTGCTTTCTCTCTTCTGCTTATAAGCACTTTCTTTAGTAGGTGAAAGTAGGAAAATTTAAACTCTAGGCAACCTTACTTATTACTTGCAGATTTATATTAAAATCAAATTAAAAAATGAACTGTTACTACTCATAAGTTTTATTTATTAAGGAATCATTTGCTTTCTTGAACACAGAATACATTATAACAATATAATAAGAATAGACAAAGTAAGACAAGACTTTACCAATAATTCAGTATTATAGCACTCTTAGGGTACCATTCCAAGCAAGGTAGTATCACTGAAATAATAATTGTTTATAGTGGCAATAAGTACAATCTGAATTGAAGTCACTACATTTGGGAGCACCACCAAAATGCCATAATCCAAAAAAAAAAAAAAATCATCTTAAAGTTATTTTTTATCCTTTTGTTACTATTGTTTTATATCGTGTTTTGGAGGTTAATGCAATAAAGACAGATCAAAAGCCTTGTAGACTTGGAAGTGGTTAGAAAACATTAATTTTAGCAGTTAATGAGAATTCAGTATGACCTGCTATTTAATGTTATCCATTAGTAATTTGTTTGTTAGTTTGACTTCTACACTTGAAAATGTATCTATGAGGCATTACATTGCAATGCATTCTCTGTAAAACCCTTAATAAATATTTTTTATAGTATCTTTGTTTGTATGCCTTTCTATTGCTCCAATCTATCCTTGTCCCCTATTCCCTATACACATTAAATTTATTCTTCTTAAATGCACTAGAAAACCTATAAAATTCTGAGGTCTAAATGTTGCTATATGAAACTTTTTTTTAACAGCTTTTTTATATTATCTCATATTTTCTTGTTCTTTGCAATAGAAGTTTCATCTGATTTAAGTTTTCAGCAGTTTCACCAACAAGCTGAATTTAAGTAGTACATTTAAATATTTATCATTGCATTAATATTTTTAGTACAGCCATACACTAAGTGATTGAGTTTGGTGTCTATACCTTGCTCAGGGTGTTGACTCCTTTTGATCTTCCAGACCACATTTAGACTGAAGGCCTTTATTATTTATTATTAATTTAGTGGTTCTGGCTGGGAATATGGAATGAAACCAATAAAATTTTAAAACATAAAAGTTACTGAAAATTTACTGTCTTGATTCCTACACTTGGTTGAAAGGGCTTGGGGGAAATTTTGATGTTTTACATTAGCTGCTCCAACACCTTACGTCCTAGGTCTGCTCAAATGAGTCAGATTTCGTTGTGATGGTTTATTTGTGGTGGTGCAGTGGTTCCAGGGGTTGGGTGATTGTTGGCATTCTAACCTGTTCTGTCAGCGGAGAGGTCATAATATGTAAAATTTCTCCTCCACATTCTTAGTCGCCTGAGGCCAATCTGGTTCAGAGTGTTACGCTATGGGGGATGTGGGTTTGCTTATTAGCAGTATCAGGTGAGCCTGAAGAACTGTATTCATTCTACCAATTCTCTGGAACATTAACAGGATTTGGAAATTATGTGGAAAGTGTTCCAATGTGGATCATACCTTTTATGTTTCCAAGTAAAACCTAGTAAAACATAATGAGGTGGAACAAAGTTTCAAGTTCTGTTTTTTGGTGATTGCAGAGCGTGTAAATATTGAGGGCAGTTTGCTCACAGACTTCACTCCCCCCTTTCTCACGTGCTGTGCCTGTAGTCATCCCTGTGCCAGTGTACACATCTCTGAATATCCGGGAAAGGAAAACTTCCTTTTGGTAGATGGGAGGAAATTTTTTAATTAACTTTTTATCATATCTTATGCCTTACAATTATATTTTGATGAATTCTATGCCTTAGATGCTCTGCTTCAAACAAACAAACAAAAATCAGCTCTTTTGGAATGTCATATCTAGATTCAGCTCTCTGCCTAAAGTTGCACTTTGGGAGGTAACATCTTTAACAGTACAATAATAATAAAATAAAATAAAATAAAAATAAAAATTCTCCTCAGAGAGAGTAAGATGTGAAGTGTGAGAAGGGCATTTTCAGAAATAACCTCACAAATATTAATACACAAGCAAGATGCCAGCCATCTTTCTCTAGGGGTCTGTCTGAAAGTTGAATTAACTATAGACCATTGCCTATCTTTAAGTTTATTATGACTGGGGTAACATAAAGCTGATATATAGATTTGCCCAGCAAGATATTATACTATAAATTACCCATAAGTATCTCTGTGAATATAGAAATTGTATCTAGTGTGTTGAATTAATCCAAAATTTTAATCCAAGAGAAGTAGCATTTGGATAGCTTTTTCCTCAAATGTAGCACTGTATTGTTATGCTTGTGAAGGGCATGTATTAATCACTGCTGAGTAAATTGCTCCATATAGATATTTTAAACTATTTTCCTTATAGATAAGAGGGGTCTAAGATACTTAGGCATCTTCAGTCTTACTTAATACATATGTAAGTGCTAATAGTCTCAAGAGCAATTCATTACCCAACATTACTTTTATAAAAAAGCATCAAAATATGCTTGAATAAAAAGTACTTATTTTTTTGTTAAAATTATATACTAAAATTATCAGCTATGCATTAGATTCATGAGCATTTAATTGTTAATCAATAGTTCTTTAACTGTAAAAATATAAATTATATGGTTAAATGGGCTTTGGGTTTGGTCCTTATCTGCTATTTAACATTTGAGGGACAGTTTGTTCACAAGTAAGCATCTGCAAAGTAAAAACTACAGAAATAGAAAAATGAATAGCAGTATAATCATTATTGTTACTATTATCATTGCTTTATCCCATGCTAGTTGTTCTGGACATAGAAATAAATATATATGTGTGTGTGTGTGTATATATACTTTTTTTTTTTTCTGCTTTAAAGTCCTGTAAACTTTAATCATTTTTTCCTTTTTAATAATTCTAGTCTTTTAGGAGGATGTGTACTTTGCATAAATTTTACTTATAGCAATAGAAAAAGTCACACACTTTACCATTACTTCACTGTTTATTATGTGGATCAGATAGCACAGCCAAATCATCACTCTAATCCCGTTATTGAATAAGAAACAAAACAAAAATAAAAAGTAGAGCAACAAAGAAGTACACAGGATACATGCTTTACCCAACTGAATTTATGCAAAGCATTAATAAAAAAATACCAAAGACTTTCTGTCCTAAGCCCTGATTATTAATTCACACAGTAAAACTCTTTAGGGATTGCAGTTTCCCATGTAAGAAAGAAATCTGAGCACATGATAAATAGTAAAATGGAAAAAAATTTAGTTGTAATAAATATTTAATTAATACATCAGTTCTCTTTTTGATAGAGGTTATCCAGGTTTTATAACATTTCTAAGTTACATCTTATTAACAGCTTAAAGAACTTACCTTTTTGTTGTCAATAACAAATAAATTTTGAACAAACCCAAAGGAGAAAAATGTACATTATTTTTATTCTTTAAATGTAAATAATAATAATAATAATAATAATATTGAAAAATTATTTGAAGATGTGATCAATCAATGTGTAACCAAAGATTTGGAAAAAAGAAATGGGTCAGTTATAAAATGTTATTTTTCTATATATTATTTTTTCATGGTATTTGTTATCTTGTTTGTGTCTTTTATAGTAATCGCAAAGGCTAAAATAGCTGGCATTCTTGAGATTCTGCTTCCAGTGCCAACATGTTTTATTGAAGATTGAGATTAGTAATCACAACTGAAGAACAGGTCTTTTAAGAGGTTATAAAATAAGAGTCTCTGTCTTTAATTTGAATTTGGTTATAATGGTCAGTGTTTTCATTCATGAAGTCCAACTGAGACTTAAACTAAATAATTATATTTGCTCCTCTGAATTCACCTTAATGCATTCCATTCCTCAATACCTTTTAAAACGATGATACCTAATTTCAGTAGGGATTCCTCTAGGAGCACTGATTGTAAATGTTTTGAAACCATTCATGTTCAAAACCTAAGTGACCCGCGAACGTTTTCTTAAAACCAGTTAGAACAAACATGTGTTTATTATGCCATTGGAGATGTAAAGATATATAATCACTAACTGGAAAAATTTGTGGTCTGAAGTCATGTGTCTTTGCTTTTTCTCTTTCTCTCGTTTAGATGTGGCCTAAAAAGGGATGGATTGTTCTTAAATATGATTCCAACTCAGCTATCAGCATAAACTTGGTTCTTTGAAACTTATTGTTGTTAGTTCTGAAAATAAAAAAAGTCAAGAATGCTGACAGACTGCTGGGTGCAAATCAGTATAAAATCTGTTTTCTCTGAATTTGTTTTAAGAAGATGCAGTACTGCATATGAAATGCAGGATTTTAGGATCCAAATAATCCAACTTATGTCAAACTAAACAAATCATCTAGCACAGTCCCAGGGAAATACTACTAATAATAGCCTGTCTAGAGAACATTATCTATAGCAAAATGTGAATAAAATTCTTCTACAAATACATTAGTATGCAAGTCTAAATCTAACAAGGTGTAGTAGATTCTGCTTACTTTTAGTCCCTAGGTTTTTAAAACTTATTTGATAACTTAATCTACCAATTTGAGATACACATTTACTGACTAAAGAATTTCAAAGTTCAGAAATGCTGGGCTGCCAACTTTCCAATCCTTCTACCTCTTGTATTAATTAATGCAAACTGATATGGTGAGTTAAACAGGGTGCTGCTGGCAGTTGCATAAAGTTCAGTACGCTGGCTATCTTTTCTATAATGGAAAAGCTGGATATAGAAACTCAGAAAATAGGATGTTATAAATATCTTCTTCACCATCTCTTGCAAACATCTGCCTATTAAAAAGAAATGTGATGTCCACTTTGGATCCTCCTCCTCTTCAAAAGTATCCTAACAGATTTGGACAATATTCAGAATGAAATAATACGAATTATTTGGCAAGGGAAAATCTGACAATTTTTTTCTGTAGTAGCCTTGTACATAATTATGTCCAACACTTGTATCAAGTGATAGTTGTTTTCCTTCATCTGAAAGGATAGAAATTGAAGTGGGGACTTCAGTGTATACAACCTCAAGATGTTTTTGTTGTTGTTGTTGTTGTTGTTGTTATTGTTTTGATAAGAAAGAAAAATAATTTAACAGGTATATGCAAAGCATTTGACAATCATAATATTTGGTAACTATTTTTAGGGTTGCATTCTTGATATATAGAAAAATGAGTAAAGTCAAACTGGAAACAGTACAATTTGAAGGCTATACCACAACATATTTAAGTCTCTGCATCTTCTCTGATATTGTTTCTTTTACTCAGTAGTTCCCAGATTTGCTACAACAAATCCAGATATTATAAAATCATTCAATGCCTCTGGTCATCCTGATGTGTCAAGGTCATGGTTGATTGTGCCTATAATTTTTGCAGTTTGGTAACATTTTTTCATTGTTCCTAACAGCTAACACCATTGAATAAGAAATATTAAGCTCCTAGCCACTGACAGAGCAGAACCTTCCTATTCACATCACAGCATCAGAGTGGCTCCAGGCTAACAGAGAAGCCCTAAAGAACCACAGGCCCCTAAGTAGTAATGTAGAATCAGCAATATGATTGACAGTTCTGATTTGGCAATGTGTTTTCCAGTAGACATTTACTTCCATTCAATTCTAATCACTGATTATTTTGTAAACACCAGCTTTGCAAGAGTCATTGCACTAAGAGAGTAAAAACACAATGCTGTTGGGTGGAACTGTGTGTGCCATGATACTATCTTATTTAGAATGATGGTTTAGGTAGATTAGGTCAGGTAGAGAGGAAAGTTAATGCCCGTAAGGTAAAAGAGTTCTCAATGGAAAGCTCTTCAGTAAGGAAACCCTGAAGACTATGGTGAATGAATATAAAAATTTCACATCTGTACATTAAGACGAAAGGAAAAATATTGCCAGAGGCAGTTTGCAAAGAAATTACATCTGGGTGCAGTGAAGAGAATCCTAAGAGGAAAAAGTTCATTCAATGAGTGAGCTCTTTAGGGAAGATATTATTTGATTAAGAAAGCTATTTATTTAAATAGAGTCTGCTATAGGACTAGTTTTATCCAGGCCCCAAAGGCTATTTTAATGGGTCTGAGGATTACTTCTGCAAAACATATCTGATTTTGTGATCACTGCAAATTTAATCACAGAGGATAAACCCTTTTACTTGCAAGTCATGTTAAGCTTCTGGTGAAGTTGAGAGGTTGTGTTCAAGAGAAGTGAGGACTCTAAAGTCTAGCTTATTCCTAGGTAGCCTTGCCTTTGTTCTTCCTTCCAGATCTTAGGAGAACCTAATTTATTAAAAAACTCAAGCATCTCAGAAGCAATGGGAAAATAACATTGGATTTAAATGATTCCCATTAAGAGAGCCACATCAATAGGGAAAGAAAAAAAATCAGGGATCTCCTTTCTATCTAAATGGTACCTTTGATATCAACTTGTTTAGTTGGATCAAAGATGGCGACCACTATACACTAATGTACAATTTAGTCCAATCCAGTTTGGACACAGATAAAGTGATAGGAAATTTTATTTTAATCACAAGAGCTTAGAGGGAATTTTTAGGGCTAAAAGAACAATGAAAGAATACACAATATACAAAGAAGACTGGATATCTATGGTATTTGAAAATGTTAAAAAATGGTAATATATGGGGTCCATGTTCAACTCATGTACTCTCCTACAGCTCTTTGGGTTGTTTATGCTCTCTCTCCTTTTTAGTTGGTATCCATGCTATATCATTGTTAACAATCTTGAATGCCATCCTGGAAATGAGAGATACCATATGTTCTCAAAACTGAAAACTTGAATATTTATTTGATGTAAAAAGAAATGCACCAGAAAGACAAACCACTATATTTTAAGGATAGTTACATTTCAGGAGAAATCTTGGATTATAAGGAAGAATAGAATGGGAAAAATGAAGTTGGATATATATACTTCCCTATTGCTTTGACTGTCTGAAACAAGAATATTCTCCCGTGTATTGTTAGATTAATTAAAAATATATTTTATAGAATGAAATCTATAAACAATAAGAAATCTGCGGAATTGTAAACTAGAAATTAACTATAGGTCCTAAATAATTTATGGGTCATTTTCCACAGGGAAGTGATCTTCACACGTTTGTCATGTGTCTCTGCTTGGTGATCAGTGACTTCATTCATGTCTGCTAAGAACCAGTCAAGGTAGACAAAACTTCTTTTCCAAAAAGAAACTCATGATTCACTATATACATTAGTTATACAGTGACCCCCTTGGTAAGGCTTATAAAAGTAATTGCTCATTTTCCTTCCATATACCATACTGAAAACCAGGATAGTTAACTGGTTAAAGTTATTTCATATAACTCTGGCTAAAGAAAGAGTTAGGGGCCATTTGACTTGTTTTAAAGGTGTGCAAAAAAGTATAAGAAATTAAGCTTGTGATGAAAAACTTTTTCAGATTTCCTGAGAACTCACATCGATGACATTGACATCCAACGCTTCTTAAGAATAAGATCAAAGCACAGATAAATCAATTCTAGAAAATGAACATTTGTACACTGATTTGGGGTAATCTTCACATAACACAACAGAAATTATTGTTTTATTAGTAATTAGGAGGATGGTACCTTATGAAAACTTAGGCTATTTTCTAATCAAGGCAGCAGACAGAAACACTCATTCATTCTTTTTATCTGAATATGCTGGTGTAGGGTCCAAATGTATGTAGTAACCTTTATAATGTGTTTTTTTAAACTTACTGCAGTCATATAGTATATAATGTTTTGGGGTTGGCCTTTTACACTCAGTATAGTTCTCTGCTTTCGGTATCCAGCCTAAAAGTTTTTTGCCCAGAATTATACCTAAAGTACCCATATTTATTTACTTATTTTTCTGAAAGTGCTATAGTTTTATATTTTGGAATTAAGTCTGTGATACATTTTGAGTCCATACTTTATAAAATACAAGAAAATGCACCTGTGCTGAGAAAACGCACATTTGCTAAAAATCAGTTGGCATATTTATGTGAGTCTGTTTCTGAATTTTCTATTATTTTCTATTGATTTATGTGTCTATTCATCTGTCAATATCACACAGTTTTGATACTGTACCTCAGATATATAATGATGATTAAAATCATGTAGATTGTTTCTAACTTTTTTCTTATTTTTCAAAATTGTTTAAATTATCCTTTGCTTTTTCATGTGAATTTTAGAATAATCATGTCTATATCTGCACAAATTATTGATTGGAATTGGATATAAATTTTATTGAACCTGTACATCAATTTCAGGAGAATTTACATTTTTACTATCTTAAGTTTTTCAACACATGACCATGCTGCATCCCTCCATTGACTTACATCTTTGATTTATTTCATTAGTGTTTTGTAGTTTTTAACATATAAGTCCTATCCATATTTTGTTGGATTCCCATCTAAGTATTTTTGGAATAATTATTTATGACATTGCATTTTAAATTTTGGTGTCTAGGTGCTTATTGCTAGTATATAAAAATACAGTTGACTTTTGTATGCTTATCATGTGTCAGACAAACTTCTAGAACTCATTAGTCCTATAAGCTTTTTGTAGATTCCTAAAGAATGTTTATATAGACAATTATTTCATCTGCTGCTAAGGACTGTTGTTTCTTCCTTAATGACAGGCACATCTTTCATTCTCTTTCCTGGCCTTATTGAACTGGACAAAACAATATTGGCCCATCTTCATTCCTGTTTTACTGGCCTCAGTCTTCAATTCCTGTTTCTGGGACACCTACCAGATAATCCCTTATGTCAGATTCTGATTGCCAGTTGTGATGTAGTCTAAGAGGAATATTTTATGTAAGTATTAGAGTAATATTATGTTTTAGCAATGGAAAGCAGTGTATAAAATAGAATTAAAGCACCAATCACTTCCATAACTTAGAACTCAATAATTATTAAACCTTACTTGATATCACAATGAAAATATTCACCCAGGACATAAAATAACAGTAAAGGATTTTGCAGACGTTGGACAATTCACTTTTTAGTTTGGAAGGCAGAAATTAAATATCTTAAGTGCGGGGAAGCCGGGATGGCTCAGTGGGTTAGGCGCTGGCTTTGCAGCGCCGGGGACTGGGGATCGAATCCCGGCCCCGGGCCCCGGCTGTGCGGAACCATGTGCTGAACTGGGAGCTCCCCCAGTTCAGTTCTCTCTCTGTCTCTGTCTCTGTATCTCTCTCTCTCCCTGTCAAAACTAAATTAAAAAAAAAATCTTAAGTGCAATGTATACCTGTATAGAACAATAATGTCAAGTAGTATAAGTTCCGGTTCAGAAGACTATGAAGAAAAATGGAACTGAATCTCTACTAAATTTGGGAAAGCTGCAGAGATGATTGTTTACCTAAGAAAATATATGTTGATACCTAAATATAGTAAATAATATGATGTTATTATCATAATAAATGTATATATATAATGTCAATTTCAATATTTATCTTGTCTATTAGACTTCCCAGAACACGAGAACATTAGAAACCCTATATTGAGAAACTGAGAATTTTATACTGATGGAATACTGATAGGTATTTTATCAATAAACTCTATATTGATAGAATACTGATAGGTATTTTATCAATTTAATGTCTCTTTGTAATCCCAAACATTGTTGAGATAAATTTTGGTAATATTTTATTTAAAAAAGTAATTATTGTTAAATAAATAATTGTTTTAGTAATTGCAACTTGAAAACCCATACCTGATCTCGATTGTTCTATGAGAGTAAAATGAGTCAAAATTTGTAAAATTCTATGCTTGTGACATAATGCTACTTTTTAAAGAGATAAATGTATAATAGCAAATAACATTTCTAACATGCTTTTTCCCCCTTCACAATTGTCCCTTCTGTACAGTTTCATTACCAATGAAAATACTAAGGAAACGGGCTGTCAAAGCTTCAGTGAAACAATACTCAATTTTGAAGTATTGTCCCTTTACATGTACTTACAGTGTTAATTCTCTTAAGTATGAAACTATTTTCTAATCTACTGTGTATGACAGGAATATAAATGCATTTCCTTTTTTATCATTTAAAATAAGTTTTAAAATTAAAATTTCCTAAGACATTAGAAATAATTGTATGGGTATGATATTTTTTTTCACTAAGTTATAATAGGGCATATTGGATAAGATAACTGATTTTTATGTGAATAGAAATGAGATGGAGTAACAATTTTAGGAACTGTGTTTAAAAGAAAAGAGAAGCCAAAGGCAAAAGGTGAAACCAGGTATTTCTGTATTTCAATGTTATCTTCTTCTTCCAATTTTTTTTCTTTTTTACTGTAACTCAGAAGAGTTTGTATAAGAAACATGATGTTAACAATAGTGAACTAGGGGTCCCAACATTCAATTCTCACTCTGCTCTCAACTAGTTTTGAGATCTTTGGTATGTCATTAAACCCCACAGACTGTCAGTTTTATTCTGTGTGGTGAGGATGACTGTTGCATTTGCTGTGTATACATTACTGTTCCCTGTGAATATTACACAATTTATAAATTTCTGTTTATTTGAAGAAAAATAACTTTTTATCCATATTCCTGAGGTCCAAAATTAATGTCCTGAAGGAAAAAAGTTACATAACTAATGTATGTAAATATCTGATATTCAGATCAAGGTATCTGGATACCCTATATTTCATATTGGAACTTGGTAATCACTGTCTCACTGAATCATGTTGAGGAACAGGCTCTGCTTTAAAACCAGAGGTTTTGAATGACTCCTTATTCCTTATGTACGGTAGTATGTATTGGCTTAGACACGAGAAATACACTTACAGGTGGAGAATCTTCTAGGCAAGTGTTTGGGAACCATAGAGCAGCAACTGTGAGAACTATGGATTTGATACCTAGTAAGAGCTGGGCCTATAATAGGTCTGGATCTGTGGGGACAATGATCTGACCAGATACAGTACCTAGAGGATTCAGCAAGTTGCAAGTAATGAGCTCAATCTTTGTTTTCTCTTCTGTTGTCTTTCCTTTTAAGTATGGACCACTTTTGTTGTTGTTGTTGTTTTTTAATCTGCTTGTCTAGAGAGTTGTGAATTTGATTCCACTGAATGTAGAGGCTCTGGAATACTATGTATTTTTTTCAAACTTATATTCAAGAAATAAGTTTGCAGCATATATTTTTGAACTCCAGCATCATAACTGTCAAGAGCAGTACACATAAGATCCAAACTTTATGATAAGGGAAAGTCTGTACCTTAAAATGTATCCTATAATTCTCTTATGTCAAAGGATTCCAGTTGCTCCATCTAACTCCCATAAATATAATGATTAACAATTTCATATTTTGCAAGTGTTCAACTTCAAAGTTTTATGCAAAAGAGTATTCATCATACTATGAGCACCCAAAACCTGTTCCTTCAATTTGGAGGAAAAAAAAACAACTATCTGTTTTATATTTTAAGTCATTTCTGTTTTGTTTATAACTATTACCATATAAATAGGACATTCTCATAAAGTGTTGCAGGTATAAACATTTGTGACTTAAGTACATGTCTATATACATAAATGCCATTCAAACACTCAAAAGGAGGTTTTTATTAAAGCTTTACTACATAGAGATTAATAACTAAGAATTAGTAACTTTATTAGAAACTTTATTTTTAGATTTAAGCCCATGTATTAGTTAGCTCTAATGCTGTATAAGTTCAATCAAAATATCCATTAGGCATCAGATATGGGTGTCATCTTTGACCACTTTCCAGATGGTTAACAACTATTTTCTTCTAACTTTTAAATAAATTATTCACCACAAATAATAATATACAAAAGCAAAACAAACAAACAAACAAACAAAACCCTCATTTCCCTACATTCAAACTTATCAAACAAAACACTATTGATACTTAAAATCCTAATTTATACTTTTCTCATCACATAACCCTTTATACTTCTCAGGGATATCACTGCCCTTAATTCTGTTTTTATAATTCCCTTAATTTCTTTTAAAACAGGTTTTACTATTACGTATCTAGCAATTAAGATTGTACTCCAGTTTCACATAGTTTTTATCTTTATGTAAATTATATCATGCTAAAGCAATCTTCTGTAACTGCTTTTTTCCCGAAACTTACCTTTGTGAGTTCATTTATTTGATCCATATAGCTAAATTAGATTTAATTTAATTGCTGAATATGCACTATATTTATCCATTATCTGGTTGATTATATTTGAGTCATTTTAATATTTTTCTCATTAAAAACAATTAACTATATTCCTATATGTATGTCCCAATGCACTGATTAATGATTTTTTTTCTGGATTTATTAAAATCATATAATTTGGTCATAAAAATTGAATATGAACTTTTTATTTGAAATCAGGACCAAGGCAAGGATGGTTATTTCACCACTTATTCAAAATTTTACTGTGGGCTCTAAAAACTGAAGTGAGGCTAGAAAAAAAAAATTATAAAAATCAGAAAGGGAGAAGTTACCTTCCTATATGTAGATTTGTGTACATAGGAAATTCCAAAGACTCCTCAATACATCTACTAGAAGTCAATTTAGCTAAGTCAGAAGATACAAGTAATGCATAAGAATCAGTTACATTTTAACAAATAAACATAAAATATCTGGAAAGCAACTTCTAAAAAATTATTATTTTTGGTAATATCAAAACTACAAAATACCTAAGATTAAATCCCACATAAAAACAAATCTAGGATCACCTCTCTGAAAATCAAAACATTGCTAAAAGAAATTAAGGAATAAATGAATGGGTGGAAGAGTCACTGTTATTTGATGACAGTTCTTCCAAAACAATCTATTATAAATTCAACACATTGAAATTTAGAAATTACCAAAACAAATTTAAAAAGAGCAATGCTGTTGGATTTACAGTACCAGATTTCATGACTTACTATAAATCTAATTAAGACAGTTGGGTACTAGCAAAATTATAGCCTAAATATAGATTACTGGAATACAATATATATTTTTGACAAAGTTAAAAGGCTAGTCAGTGCAGGCAAAGAGAATTTATTCCACCGATGTCATTGCATGAAATGAACACAAACAAAACAGAATCATCAATTCTTATATTATACTATACAAAATAATTAACTCAAAATGTATTATAGATATAAATGTAAAACATAAAAACTAAAGCACTAAACTTCTAGAACAAAACAGGAGAAAATCTTTGCAACCTTAGGTAGGCAAATATTTTTTTAAATAAAAAAGAGCAAGATGGGGAAGCCGGGATGGCTCAGTGGGTTAAGCGCTCACTTTGCAGCGCCGGGAACCAGGGATCGAATCCCAGCCCCGGCCCGTGCGGAACCATATGCTGAACTGGGAGCTCCGCCAGTTCAGTTCTCTTGCTGTCTCTGTATCTCTCTCTCTCTCTGTCAAAAAATAAATAAATAAAAATATTTTAAAAAGAGCAAGAAACATACAAAATGAAGATAGCAAATTTGGTGTCATCAAAATTAAACTCTTTGCTCTTCAAAACATATCACTAAGAAAATAAAGATGGCAAGCAACAATCATGGAGAAAATATTCATAATATATGCACAACAAGGAACCTGTATTCAGAACGTGTAATTAATTCAGTAAGACATGCAATGCAGTAAAAACAGGCAAAAGATTTTTATCTGGTTCTTCAAAATGGAAGACTACAAAGAGTCAATGAGAACATGAACAGATAATCAAAATCATTCCTAATCAAGAAAATGCAAAGCTAAACTACAGTGAAATATGATTATATTCAAATACATAAATTAAAAAAATCCAGCACATACCATTGTTAGGATGGGGACCACGGACCACGGCTGACGGTAAGGTAAAATGGTACAATCGTAGTGAAGAACTGTTAGCTGTTTCTGTCTAAGAACTTGTACATACCCTGCCATATGATTGAGAGCAGTGAATCCTTGATATTTAGTCAAGAAAAACAAAAGTGGGGAAGCCAGGCTCAGTGGGTTGAGTGCTTGCTTTGCAGCCCTGGGGACTGAGGATTGAGTCTTGGCCCAGCCCATGTGGACCCATGTGCTGAACTACCCTATGCTTCCTCTGTGCGAGTTTTCCAGTTCAGTTCTCGCTCCTCGGTTCGGCCCCTGGCTTGCAGGGCAAAATGCCTTATGCAGGAGTCCCCTAGCCCACTTCCTGCCCTGCACAGCCCCCGCCCACCCGTGTAGAATGAAACCATGCCCCATGTCGGAAACTGACGGTGTATGGATGTGGAGCCTGCTCTGGGCCCTCCCCTTCTCTCTGTCTCTAATTATATCTGTCTCTATCAAGGACAATAAAATAAGTCTTAACAAATAAAAATAAAAGTATATCTATACAGAACAAAATCTACAAAAATGTTTATTGCAGCTTTATTTGCAATAGCTCAAAACTGTAAACAATTCAACCGTCTACCAATTATAGCATACTCTTACAATGGGATACTATTTACCAATTGAAAATAACTGGTGATGCATGCATGATATAGGTGAGTCCCAAAATAATTATGCTGAGGGAAAAAAGCCAAGCAAATAGTACATACTACCAGGGGGTGCCAAAAATATATGCACACATCTGAAGAGATGTCATCTATGTATTACTTTGTGAAGTTGAATTGAACTATAGTGGCACTGTGTAGTATGACATTTGCTCAAAAGATGGCATTAATCTAATGAATATTAGCATCACCATGTGACAGGCAGGACAGTCAAAGAAAATGGCAGAAGCACGGTCATTGTTTGAAGAGAGCAAAACTACTGTATTTTGAAAGGAGATTCAAAATTTGAGAATGTTGTGGAAGAACAATGACAGTAGAGGTGTGAATATGCAACAGAAACTCCAACACGCCTTACAATTGCACGCATTCATGATAAGGTTGAAATGCATGGCAAATTGAAATGACGTGCACAGTGACACAAGTGGACACTTTGGTCAGTGTTGCTCCAGCAGTAGTTCCCTAAGGAGAAGTGTCTGGATGGTGGTGGCAACCACTGCGAACACCTCTTATTGCAGAAGTCAAATGTGATTTCTGTTTGTCATTTGTTATTGGTATTTATTTAGCATTACAATTTTAATATAGTTTTTTGCTTTCTGAAAATATGAATACATTTTTGGCACCATCTGTGTGTGTGTGTATAATTTATATAAAATTAGAGAAGAAGGCAAACTAGTTTAGAATTACTAAAAGTGAATGAATTACCAACTGATGACAGAAATAGAGAAAGGGATAGAATTAGAAAAGGGCGTGGACACTTTTTTGGAATGATGAAAATATTTGCTACCTTGATTGTGGTGATAGATTCACAAGCATACACATACTCCAAAATGATCAGTTTGTACAATTTAAATATCTGTTGTACTTCAGTTCTATTTTTTTTAAATCATTAGAAAAGATAATAGTCTGATACACATGGGGGTTATATGACTATTTCCAGATCAGTGAATTGTGAAGAAAACTGTTTTATTGAATCAGATTTATGCTTTTATTCCAAAACTAAACTATATTGTATATGTGTACTTATAACCTGGAATTATATTTCTGAGTTTTCATATATTTTCCTCACATTTTCTTTGTACAACTATTTGATAGCAGGTAATTTAACTTAATAATATAATACTTATTCACTCAGTAATTGTTTATCAAGCACCTACTATAGAACAGACAGTGTTGTACAGCACTGGGATACAGCAGAAAATAACATTCTATTCTTATAAAAAGAGACACAAAATTAATAATGACATTTCCAACTAAAATAAATGTAGAATAATATTCACAGGTGTTGAATAAATGAATGAGTGAGGCAGTGAATTGGTAAATATATATAAATTTGTCTTGCAAGTCTAAATATACCTTATATTTATCTATGCTGTAGAATTGCTTCCAACTTAAAGTAATAAAAAATCTAAATAATAGTGCTTAAAGAGTGTTTACTTTTATCATAAAATGTAATTAAGTATTGGAGTAAGGCAATTGCTATCCCTGTTCCAGCTACTCAGTTTCTCATCAGTTATTCAAACTCTTCTGTCTTTCTCCTTTATTATATTTACTGTTTTATTTTATTTGTACTTTATTTCTTCCCATTCTTTTTACCTCATTGGTAAGATGTAGATGCTAAACTATCAGACATTTAGAGAGGGGCTTAAAATGATCAATATGTCATCATTCTATTTATCAACTCCAAAGAACTGGGTAGACGTAAATTAGAGTTAAATATGTCATTTTTGTTTCTGAAAACACTCCTGTCTCAGCACTATGGCTAAGTGGATCCTCTAAAATGCACATGTTCATGTAGACACACAAACATATGCCATGAGCAGTACAGCTAGACTTTTGAAGTCCTCACTTACAAGGACAGACAGTACTCACTATAGGATATATCATCTGAATGAAATGAAAAAACCTGCATCATGAGGACAAATTCTCCAAGGGCTATGCTGCCCATGCTGTTTCTTTTCTGAATCTCTCTCTTTTGAAAAGAGGTGGAAGAAGATGGGAGCTGTCTCCATATTAATTATAAACCCAGAGAATTTCCTATGGAGTGTTGAATAGAAGGGGAGTGCAGATATATAGCTTTACTTTGGGGTGAAATTTTTGTCTTTTTAACTGCTTTGTGAAAGAGTATTAATAAAATGTGTCCAAAGACTCAATAAATAGCTGAGCTTAGGCAAAAAAAAAAAAAAAATGGAAGCCTACAGTCAAAATAGCATGGAATCTGAAATGAAATAAAGAGGTTTTTTGACCTTGGGCATATTGCAAGCCCATCCAAAGTAGGTTTAATGGAGGTATCATGTATGCATGCATTATCTATCCTTCCTATCTATCTATCTATCTATCTATCTATCATCTATCTATCTATCTATCTATCTATCTATCTATCTATCTATCTATTTATCTATCTTTCTATCCTATCATCTCTACCTATCTAGTGCCATTAAATAGCAAATCCTAAATGTGTGTGTGTATTAGCTCTTTGAGTCATCAGTCTCCTTTCTTCTCTCTGACAAAAGGCTAACTCTCAGAACCAAATCAACTGCCTTGACTATATTGAATCTGAGTCAGGGTAATAAAAAGTGGCAAAATACAAATTATCTTAAGCTCTGAAGAAATGACATAAATATTCAACGACAGGTGAATAATGTTTTTAGACAAATTAAATAAAAATGTATAAATATCTCACAAAATAAAATTATTTTGCCATTTTTATCCAGAATTAAAAGAAGGAAATCATTTGCCCTATAGAATGTTGTACTTTTAAACCAAATTTTTAAATAAGATTTTCAATTATTAAAATTACAATAACTTGCCAGCAATTTAGCCTGAATTGGTTGAAAGAAAGAAAGAAAGAAAGAAAGAAAGAAAGAAAGAAAGAAGAAAGGAAGAAAGAAAGAAAGAAAGAAAGAAAGAAGAAAGGAAGAAAGAAAGAAAGAAAGAAAGAAGAAAGGAAGAAAGAAAGAAAAACAGAAAGAAGAAAGGAAGAAAGAAAGAAAGAAAGAAAGAAAGAGAAAAGAAGATAGTTCATCTCTGTTTTATACCCTCTCTCCTCTCTTTTCTTCATTGTACTTTGGCTGATTTAGTATCTGCTTTTCAATTTTTATTATTGTATGTCTAAAACAAAAACATCCAACAAAATTAAAGATGATAAACTGCTGGGTAATGATAGATTTGAAGTTGTTCTAAAAAATTATGTGTAATGAATGAGAATGTGCTTGAAAACAAATAAATTAGTCTGTGTCCGCCAAGATGCCGAGTGCAACATACAGAAGACACAGGAGAGATTTATTAAAGGAGAAGCCTGTGAGGGCAAATAAGGAGGAAACTAGAGGAGGA
The DNA here is from genome assembly GCA_004027555.1 of Craseonycteris thonglongyai. Classification (NCBI taxonomy): domain Eukaryota; kingdom Metazoa; phylum Chordata; class Mammalia; order Chiroptera; family Craseonycteridae; genus Craseonycteris; species Craseonycteris thonglongyai. The sequence continues at coordinate 26,478 of PVKE010020084.1, forward strand.
TGGGAGGATCTTCAGACCATGCCATGATGAGGGTCTGGCTCTGAAGAAGAAGAGAAAAAGGAAGAAATGAAATATTAGAATGCCATGCAATCCTTAAAGAGATTTGGCAGTACTAACAGAATCTTTGAGCCAAAATTTCAAGTCAGAAAAATTTGGTGGCTCTCAGAATGTGCCTTTGTTCATATTCCTACTGTGCCTTGTTGATGGCTAAAAGCAGTGAAGGGGAAATTGTAGTTTGGGCACTAATATGGTGGTGGATTTCAGAGTGCATCGGCTGAAATGCATTTCAAGGCAACTTCATTCTCGTCCCCGCTGCTGCAGGAGACCTGAGTGTTATAACGCTTCTTCCTAAGCACTCCTGTCTTTGTCTGCTTGGGGTGCTATAACAAGATGCCATAGACTGGGTGGCATAACCAACAAACAGTTCTTTCTCTCAGTTCTGGAGACAGGAAGTCTAAGATCTGGGTGCCAGCACTGTCTAGTTCCAATGAGGAAGCTCTTCCTGGTTTAAAGAGGGATGCCTTTTTGTTGTGTTCTCACAAGGCAGAGGCAGATCATCTCTCTTTGGTCTCTCTTTAAAAAGACGTTAATTCCAGCTGAGTGCTCCATCCACACGATCAAATCACCTTCCAAATCTCCCTTACCTACTCCAGATCCTATCACATTGGGGATTAGGGTTTCAACATGTTGAGTGGGGTAGGGGCCACAAGCCTTTAGTTCATAGCACCTTCATAGGCCAGGGTTGTTGCATGCGTGTTTGCACAGTTACAAAGGTGACAAAGGAATATGGAGGCACACAAGGGGTTGGTTCACAACGTTACACATCCTCCTTCCCTTACTGTGTTAAGGCAGTCCTGCGCCCTGCTGCACTCAGTGTTGTTAATATTTCTAGTATGGTGACTACACTGTGCATCTACTAGTTCAGGGATTCCCAACCCCGTGCCCGGGGCCCGATTTGTGTGCGCCCACCATTATTTGACTGCATCAGAAGTTTTTCATAAACACTAAGTAAAACTATAATTTATTTTTATACATTTGTTAGAATTTTAAAATATTGTTGGAGTATCTACACAGGTTTATTATATTCATTGGTATATTTGCAATATTGTATGGATAAGTTTTTCCCTAGCTTTCGCCTTTGTACATGTCGCATCTTGTTTAGCCGCTGCACTCTTTAAACTCTCCTCCACCCAACCGGGAGACGCCAAGTTGCCCTTTTGACTGCGGTTGCTGGACTGATCGGGTCGTGACGGTTAGCTAGGATCACAGTGTTTTGATAGATTCGATTTTAAATGAACTAAAAGCGAGGTAGGTAATCTATGATTATGGTGGCAATTTGATATGATATTGTAGTTCTATAACTATTTTTATTTTTA
>PVKE010020085.1:0-27828 GCA_004027555.1 Craseonycteris thonglongyai
TGGTCAGCCTAAAACAAAACACGATGATTGATATATTCAGAGGCCCCGTTTATAGCTTGGGATTATTTCTTGAGAGGCTTATTTAATCTATCATTTCAATGTTGTACTCAGTATTTATGCAATAGTAAAGAAGAAATTATGACCACTGCATTTTACCCTTTGCAAGATTACATAACATAGCCATAGTATCTTTTTCAGTTTAAAAGGAGAAAGTTTTCATCTATGAATCAGAAAAAGAAAAGTAAAAATATTGGTATTTAGGCTGCATAGTTCAATAAAATGTCAATTACTTAAATGTGACATTTTTATTCTCTAATATGAAAAATATACTCAATTATAAAGCTGCTTGTAGAAAGATTAAAACAATTGGTCAGTGAAAAACAAGGAGAAAAGAGATTCTCAAGAAAGTTAAGAGGGTGAAATGGGAACTAATGTCTTAAATCTGAAGTACTCATAATAAAAACGTTAAATACCTTTTATAACTGCCTGAACTATACCAGGCATTCTGCCAGGCTTATGAACACAATATTTTCAGTGTTTACAACTATCATTATTATGAATAAGCTTTGCTACTTTCCCTATACAAATGAACTGGCTTACTCAACAAGGTTAGGTGATTGTCCAAGGAAAGCTAGGAGAACTCACTCAGATGTTTTCCTTTCTATACACTATGGTGTCACATGGAAGGGAGTGGGAGAGCAAAGAAGCTCCTGTGTTTTCATCATAATCCAAGTAAGGCAGTAGAAAAGATGAGCAACAGCAGGAGAACAAAGTTTATCTTGGTGAGTATAATTTGGTGTTATGAAAACTCATGATCTCGAAGGTAAGAAATACCAAACGATATTTAGGTAATTTGACATTTAACTGAATAATGTGATAATACATTTCCTAAACAAAAAGAAAACCAACCACTTTTATTTAAAAACAATATGACAGTGCAAAGTATAAAGAATACACATGCCATGAATTGGTACAAATTTGCTACAATCACTCTGGAAAGCCTTTTTTGGAGTGACCTTGTGAAGGTGAAGTGGATTATATGATAAAATAGAGACATCCACTTCTGAGAACTTCAATTCTCACCAGGAACATACATAAGAACTTTTATAGCAACACTTCTTTACTATACATATAAAAGGCATGTATTTACATATCTATATACACACACACAAGGGCTGTCTTGAAAAACATCCAACCACAAAAGCCCCTATTTTTCATGTTACATGACTGGATACTTTCCAGACAACACTATACATCTGTATACATACAGCTACACATATATAATGTTTATTATTATTTTTATTTGTTAGTGCATATAAATGTATATAGAATATGTGTGTATCTATATAACATACATAAATTTCAATAAGATTGTATACAATTAAATCATAATGGAATACTTTTAGTATGGCTCCAGTTATATAAAGTTTAAAACCAGAAAAAGGTAAAGAACATATTGCTTAGTCATATTCATACCTGCATGGTAAAATTATACAGATATGCTAAAAAATGATTAATAAAACATTCAGGATTAGCAGTTACCACCTAGAGGGAACAAGAAAAGCAAAGTCTTCTGAAGAGGCACATGGGGATCTTCAATTGGGATGAGTACTGTATTTCCTAACCTTGGTTTTGGGCATATGCCTGTTTCTTTTATAATTTTTAGGCTACATATAATTGTTAAATTCATTTTTGAGAGTAATGCATAAAGAAACAATAAATCAGTGCTAGGAAATATTAGAGACAATAAATACTTAGAAAGTAATCATAGTCCCCTTACCACGACAACTGTTTATCCATTCCTTACTCTCATAGAAATGTTCTTTGCACACAAAATCATATGTGTGCAATTACAAGAGGATAATTAGAAAGATGACATAAGTGTTACAGACATTTAAAAGTTGAAGAAAAAAAAAGAATACTCTGCCCATTAAGCACACTACTCTGTCTCCCAGGGTGCTTTGCACCTATTAGCCTCATTCATCTAGTGCCCTCTGTTCATCAGAAAGAGATAACCAGTATGAGATGATCTGTGGTAATGAAGCATCACTCTTCACACTACTCATCGTAAAGCCACTTTACAACATCAATATCAGAAGTTACTGTGAAGGAACGGAAGGTTCTTATCAGCCAGTTAAGTAGGATGCAAGCAGGACCAGCATCGTGACTTTAACTTGTTTGAAAGGAAATTGTTACACTATATGTACAGTGAGAACCTTTTTGGGAAACAGATGAGAAGTAACTGATAATATCCACATTTTGTATGTCTGTATTGTTCTTATTGCAATTCATATTTGAATTCAGTGGATTTCCAGTTAATATCAGGAAAGTCTTTCTAGAACAATAAATTCCAACTATAAAATATTTTCCTCAGAGTACTCATATTATAGCAAAAGAGACTTAGTCCCTTTATTTCATCAAATGCCACCATCCAAACTAATTTTAAGAGATAAGAAGGAGAGCTTTGAATGCCCATCTTACTCTACGTAAAAGCCACCACAAGCTTACCGCCTTGTGGTCTGGACTTAAATGTTACCTTTTCAGGATTCCCTGATAACCTTATCTATAATTGAAAACTGTTTCTCCCCACTCAAAACCCACACTTCTATATCCCTTTTCAGCTGTGCTTTTCTTCTATCTAAAAACCCAGTGAGCTATGGGGGTACACAGATCCTTCTGGGGACTAATAAAATGTTCTAAAACTGATTTTGCAATCGTGGCTACATAACTTTGTGAATATACTGAAAGCCACTTTTAAAATGGAATGTGTATACTTTTACACATACACTTTTCAATGAATTCTATGGTATGTAAATCACATCTAAATAAAACTATTTTTAAAAAGATGATAAAGCAATAAATCTCCCCAAAGGCTATTTTCTAAGTTCTGAAGACCACAGGGGAGTTTTCTCTCTGACACTGAAGCTTTAGTGTCAGTCCATTCAGGTAGCTAGAACAAAAATATCATTGACTACATGCCCTAAACAACTAACATTTATTTCTCAGAGTTCTGGAGACTGGAAAGGCCAAAATCAAAGTGCTGGCATATCCAGTGTCTGGTGAAAACACTCTCCTGGTTTCTTCTTGTATCCTCTCATGGTGAACAGAACAGTAGCGAGTTCTCCAATGTTATCACTCCTAATTCCATTTGAGAGCCCCACCCCCATGACCTAATTACCTCCCAATGTCTCCATCTCCAAATGTAGCTACTGTGGGGATTTGGGCTTCAACATATGATTTTGTGGGAGGGGTACACACATTTAGTCCATGGCAATTAGAATTCTAAAAACTAATAATCACGTAAAGCTACAATAGCATAGGTCAGCTTCAGTGCAAAAATGGCAAATGAGTACAATCTAAATTTGGAATGACTATTGAATACTCCTAGGATGGGATTCTTACACACTGTAACCACAAAATAGAGAAAGATTAAAATGTGAAGTATGCCAAGGTGATGAAGATGGGATGTACCAGATATTAAGACAAGAGAGTAATAAAGTACTGGTAACAATAAAGTGAGAATTTAAGAGTGAGGGGACGAATGAATTAATTATGCAAATGACCTCCTGCACTGCATTTAAGTGATAATAATAACATACAATCATAGAGTACAACAATAATCAATGCCAATGTTTCCAGGGTTAAAATCGCATATGATATATTAAAACAGAGCCTCATTCTTGACATTCTTTAGCCCACTGTTATCAAAGAGTAAGTGAAGCACATCACCAAAACTGGAATATATACTCTAGCACACATTCTTAAATTATGAGACAGTATAAAGAGTAGCTGCATTACAGATCAACCCCTTTTAAACAACTTCAAACAATTCCATAAAATCTTCCTTACCTTTCATTCCCTCTTCCCTCACCATTTTCTATAATTCTATCTTGCAGTAATTCCTTAAGTGCATTAAAGAATACAGGTAAAATTAAATTTCACTGGATGCAATTATTAAACTGTGCATGTCAATTACATAGCTGATATCAAACATAGGATTTCAGTAGAGCAAATTAGAACAAAAATCAGGTTTATATTTAATCAAAATATTTGTTTGAATATATATAAGAATTTAGATAAATAGCTTTAAATGGGAAAAAAAGATTCAGGGCGAGGTCAAGAAACTACATAGAAATTTTATGGAGAGAACAATAAACATGTAACAATGTACTAACTCATGCAAACCCACAAACATTCAGAAAGCAGGGCTTAATTGTAGATAGTAGAAAGTGTTTTAGTCAGATTGGTAGATTTTTCCCCCCATATCCTAAAAATGATAAATAGCATTGTCATAATTTTGATCATTCTTTTCACCAGAGCTACACATGCCTGTGCTCATCTCTGCACATATCCATTAACTGGGCCACCTTGCCCAGACCCGTAGCTTTAAGTAACTCCTAAATGTAGTCTCTAATACTGTTAGCCTTGAGCTCTTTATTAAGTTCCAGATTTATATATATTCAACTATCTCTTAATAACTTCACGAGGTTAAACTTAGGAACTTACATATAAAATTCTTAATTATAGCACCTTCCAAACAACCCGGTTCTATGGAAGGCCCCCAGTGCAACCATTATTTATGAGTGACTCTGAATAAAAAGGAAAAAGCTCAGAATTTACTGTCAATTTCTGTTTTTCTCACAAAGTCAGCAAGTATCGGCAAGTGCTATTATTTCTACCTATGTACGTAATTTATCCTGAATCTCCTATCATTCCCACTACTAACACTTCATTATCAACTGCCATTATTCACCTAGGACACACCAATATTTTTCTAACATAACTATAAGGCAGCTCATGCTGCCCATGCTCTACAAAGCAACCAGAGACAGATCAACTGTTTAAACACACAAATCTGATCCTGTCAGAATTCTGATGGTAATCTTCCAATAGCTTCTTACAATATCCTCCAGAGAAAATCCAAAACTCATGCCCTGGTCCACAAGTAGCTCTGTAATCAGGTTTCTTCCTACATATCCTAGCTTTTGGCTCACTTTACTCATAGTACTCCTTTTTGATCTTGCTTTTGATCCAACATACTAAATTTATTCTCAACTCAGTGTCCTTATGTACTACATACATATGTAAATATATACATACATATACACAATCTCTCCTGAGTATTTTCATCCATTCTCAAGGTTTGACATATCACCAATGTATTATTTCTAAGCTTTTATTTCCATATGATACCTATTTTTTAAGCTCCAAATTAGAATATTCAATTTACTAATAAGCAATTAGTCTTAAAAACTTGCAAAAGAAAAAACAACTAATTAACTCATCCCTTCATTTTCCCTTGTCATGCCCAAAATTATTTGTTTTCATTCACTAGCACCATGATTAACCAAGCTGCTTATGTTACCCCAAATATTTTCACACTGGCATATTACTTTTAAACTAGTTTTCATGCCTATCAATACCAAATGTTAGAAAATACAGGAAGAATTGGATAATGTGTTTATTGCTAGCTGGAGTATAAAATGGTAAAATAAAAATAATCACTTTGTAAAATATTTTGTTTAGTATCTACTGAAGTCAACCATAATCTTACCTATGACTCAGAAACTCTCTTCATCATATAAACCCAAGAGAATTCAGTGCATATTTGCAAAAATTCAGTGCAAAAACAAAACATATTAAAATGTCCATAGATGTTTTAGTTACAATGAACAAAAAGAGAAAGTACCAAAAATGTCCATTAACAATAGATGGGATAAATATGTTTTTATATTGTTAAACAATACATTAGTACATAGTAATAAAATAACTTATTTTTAAACATAAGAATATAAATAAAACTGCCAATAAAAGTGCCAGAGAAAAAATATGGTGTCAAAATCAGAACAGTGATTATATTGGGTGGAAGAGCATGTGCAAGTATTGACTGGAAAAGGGAATGTGGGATGCTTCAGGGGTGTAGCAGTGCAAAATCATAATCCAGAGGCTGACTTTATGAGTTTATACCAATGAAACAATTACCAAAGGTTCACCTAGGGTATGTATACTTTGTTGTATGCAAGTGAAACTTTGATACTGGTAAATATACAAAAAACAAAGTTCCTTTAAGGCACAGAAATCACCAGTTCTCCTTGTGTCACACAATTTGATAATAATATTGAGGCCTTCTGGGTTTCCAGTTAAAGACCACAGGTATGTAAATTTTTATTACTCTATTATTTACAGTATTATGATTTAGCTAGTCCACATTTTAAAAGCAAATTGATAAGAAAATATTTCTATGGTGGCAGTTATTGCCAAAATTTGAATTATATTTCAAAATTTATTCCATCATACCTTATGATAATTTCTCAAAGTATAAACTCAAGTTCATTCAAAATAGAGCAAACTAAAAATGAGGGAAAGGGATGCCAGGATAGCTCTGCAGGTTGAGTGCTTGCCTTGCAGCCATGAGGTTCGGGGATCGGATCCCAGCCCGGGTCTAGCCCATGCAAAACCCATGTGCTAAACTGTGGTGCAACCAGTAACCACTGGGATGGTGGCAAATGTTCCACCTCCCATGTGGGAGGCCCCCAGTACAAGTCCTGCCCTGTGTGGCCCCACATCTACCTGTGTGGAATGAAACCATGTCACAATTAATGATGTACAAATATAGAGAGTACTATGGGCCCTCCCTTCTTCTCTCTTTCTCTCTTTCTCCCTCTCTCTCTCCCTCTCACCTCTAAAACAATCAAATTAATCTTATTAAAAAAATGAAGAAGAAATAAAATAAAAATTTGAGAATTGAGAGCAACAATATTTGATGAAAAAAGCAAGAATCATTATGTTCAATTTTCCTCTTAACTTGTCCTTTAAGCATAATGACTTCTGGATTGAAAAGAAAGGCTACTGATGAAACATAATTTTGAAGAGCATTTATACTTACAAATTACAAATATAAATAATGAAAGGTCCTGATAGCTCAAAAACTGAAAGAACATCAAGCTTCTTTAAATAAATGCAAATCTTATGCTCTGAAAACAACAAACATGCAATCGCATATTTTGGGGCAGTGATAGAATTTGCTGGAGATATTTCACCTGCCATTGATTCCAGTAGCAGCTTGTGGCAAAAGTTTTTATTTTATACATCCTGTTAGCGTTCTATAGTTCTCAATAACAAATTATCACAAACTTCATGACTTACATGATACAAATTTATTAACTCTGAGTTACAGAGGGGGAGAAATCTCCAGAGCTAGCTAAAGTAACATTGTCAGTAGATCTGTTTTCCTTTCTCGCAGATATAAGGAATATCCATTTTCCAGCTTTTGCCACCTTTTGCAGGACACTCCAATTCTTTTATTTGTGACTCTTCCTTCTATCTTCAGATTCAGCAAAGTGGCATCTTTCTGGTCATTCTTCAGTGTCGATGACTCTGGATAAGGTTCTCCATGATTAAAAACGCATATGATTCCATATAGGACCATTAAAATAATCCAGAATAATATCCCCATCAAGGTCCTTAGCTTATTTACTTCTGCAAAATTCAGTTTCTGGGGATTAAGACATGGCCACTTTGGTGGTCACTGCTCTTCCTACCACACACATACTGACTTTGAAGTGTCTCTTCAACATCCAAGAGATGATACGTGTAAATCATTGAATGCATGATGCTAAGTTCACTGTATTCGCTTTTCTGGGTAATAAAATTAGGAAGGAGGACCCACGCAAGAAATGGAATTATCTTCAGGTGGGGGGGGTTGGGGGGGCTTGTAGTACAGGCTTCCCTTGCTAGGTGAATGCTCTAGGAAGCCATCCGCATCAGCGTACCAGCTGGCATTGTTGTGAGAAGGTGCATTTGGCTTCAGTGAATTTTTTTGGAGACTCCTTCAACATGTTTGTGCCGTTCATAATGAGTGATTTACACGAACAATGTGTGGCATGACAATACACCTGCCCATGCTGCACACTGAGTGTTTAGCAGTTTTTCTGACCAACAGCAACATGGTCCCCTTGCCCACCCTCCCTATTTACCTGATCTCATCCCTAGCAACTATTTTTGTTTGTTTGTTTCCTCAGGTGAAAAAAGTCCTCAAAGAGAAACATTTCACTGATGTGGAAGGGTTGAGGTAAAAATCTGGCAGAGGCACTAAGAGTCATAAACATCGACACAATCAAAAATTGTTCTGTGCAGTCGAAAAAGAATCTGGAGGGGAAGCTGTGATGGCTCAGCTGGTTAAGCACTTGCTTTGCAGCCCCAGGGTCTGAGGATTACATCCCAGTCCTGGCCACAGTCCCTGCAGATCCATGTGCTGAACTAGGGCGTGGCCCCCCGTTCAGTTCCTGCTGGAGCAAGCCTCCCATGTGGGAGGACCCCAGCTGGATTCTCACCCTGAGCAGCCCCTGCCCACCTGTGTGGAATGAAACCTTGTCAAAAACTGATGACCTGCAACTAAGAAGACTGCTCTGGGCCCTCCCCCTTCTCTCTGTCTCTCTCTGTCTGATAGATGTATTGCATCAAATGGAGAGTACTTTCAAGATGACTGAAGTTTAAACATGTAAGAATAAATATATAATTTTTTATAAATAAATTTCTTTTTGGGGGGTTCCTCTTCCTACATCAGATGTAAAAATATATATTTTACCTTTTATTCAAGGTCAGATAATATTCAAAGCTTGGAGCCTGGATGAGACTGGATGTATACACAGAAAAGAAAGAGGATCAAGGACCCAGGCCTGGGAAACAGTGGCACCAGCACATCAGGGAGAAGAAGGGGATCACTATAGGAGCTAGGAAATTGAGAAGTGAAACCAAAAGGCTGTGGTGACCTGGAAGCCAAGCGAAGACTGGGTCAGGATGAGAAGTGGCCAGCTGATTGATTAGCCAGGTAAGTTGAATACTGAGAACAAATCACTGCATTTAAGGAAGAGCTACTGTCTACAGGGGCAGTCTCTATGGATTGGGGAGAAGAAAGCCAATTTAAAAATAGTTTAAGTATATCATATAATGTTGTTGCCTATAATTACTATGCTGTGAATTAGATTTCAAGCACTTATTCATCTTCTAGTTGCAAGTGGATACCCTCTAACTCATTACCCTAACTCCCCCAAACCCTAGTCCCCATTAAACACCATAGACATACATCTACATACATAAACAACATCTGTTCCTATGAGTTTGGTTTTTTTTAATTCCACATATAAGTGACATCATATAACATCTGTCTTTGTGTGATTTATCTCATTTAGTGTAAGTCTCTACAATTTATCCAAGTTTTCATGAATGGCAGGATTTTTTTTTCTAGTGACTGAATAATATTTTTGAATCCACTTATCCTTTGATAGATATTTAGGTTATTTCCATATCTTGATTATTTTGAAAAATGCTGCAATAAATAAGGGAGTGATGATATCTTTTTCAATATTCTATTTTCATTTCCTTTGGATGTTATGCAAAAGTGGGATTGCTGGACCATACAGTACTATCTTTTTTTATTTATTGAGGAACCCTCATACTTTTCCACAACACATATGTATATCAAATCATGCTAAACACTTTCATTATATACAATTTTGTCAATTAAAATAAAAGTGGGTTAAGAAAAAAAGAACTGAATTTAATCAATGTAAGCAACTGTTTTTAGAAATTATCCAGCTAAGCTAGAAGAGATGTAGTAGCCACTGAAAGACAAAATTTTCTTTTTTGTTTTGCTTAATTTACTTTTAAAATTATTTTATTTTTTATAGAAGTAAATAATGGTATGTAAGCATGCCAGTGAAATTACCTAGCAGGAAGCAAAAAAGCATTGAGAAAAAAAATTATTGGAACAATGTCCTTAAGAATATTTAAGTGTTGGCTCTTTGAACATACATAAAAAGGTCAGCCTCAGATAAAAGTTCAAAACATCTATCTAGCAAGAGAGGTAACAGAGGAGTTAGAGGTAAGTTAATTTATCCTGCTTGGTTTAATTTCTGTGATGAAGTAGTATTCAGCACAGTACCTGGGCAAAAATGGAATGCGAAAGAAAGAACTGGAGGTTTCAGAAGAAGAGGGTGTGAAGTACTTCACAGACAGGAGATTGCGTGAAAATGGACAATCACCACACAGCATTATGTACCCATCTGAAATTTATAAAATTGCCCAAGACATAAGAAGAGACACAGCTTATGTGTATTAATGCATTTACACATATATGAATATTTTAGTACACAGAACTATTACTCACTTAGAATTTGATGTGGTTGTCAACAAAGCTAACTTTATCATCAGCTGCCATAATAAGAAATACCATTATCCAGAATACAAGCCACAACATATTTTACTCTTTCCATACTGTACATTAAAAAAATGAGGGTTTCAGAGATAGGCAAAGAAACAGAAACATGCAGTTGGGTTAATAATAGAACAGGTGGTACATGTATGGAAGCAATGGAGAAATTATTTTTGGCTCAAAAGTAATAGAATTAGCTCATGGTACTTTCTTCTAAGTACAATATAAATAAAATTTCAAAGAATAAAAATTCTGAATTGATAAGCACAATACAGATTTTTAAGTGAAAACTACCACTTAAAAAAGGGAGCTTTGACTCTGGAAGGAAAAAACACTAAATCAAAAAGGAAAACCTCAGGTCTAGTTCCTGGTCTGCGATTTATGCCTTAAGAAAGGAACTATCTCCCTGTCTCCCTATTAACAGCCCCAATGAGTTGTATGGTGTGTTTCAAAAACACAAATTAAAAAGAAAAATCACTGCATAATATCCATGAACCTCAGTTCCTTTCTTCTAATTTAAAAATGCACTGATACAAATTGCTTTACTTACCTTGTAAATATTCTGTGAGAACACTGTTGATATACGTATACAGGTTGTTTCTAAAAATTAAATTATGTTTTTACTCACTCTGCACTGTTACATTTTACTAGTAAAATATTAGGCTCTACTCTAAGATCTTGATCATATTTTGGAGTCACAAGAGTATAAATCTTTAGTATCAGAGCTTTTTGGGTAAAATTTACAACTAAAAAAGATTTAAAACACTTAGAAAATTTCCAGAATCTCCTATTTAGACTATCGAATTCTTTCTAATTTGCCGTTCATGAGTGGTTTTTATTTTTATTATCTTAAATATAATTCCCTTTAAAAAGTCAAGACTATATTCTTTGTCTTTACATCTAATTTTGAGATCTGATACTTCAAAAAATTTTGCTAATCATGTGACCCAAATGAGGTTTAAGAAGGGTTAGATGTAGATATGTAAACAATATAATCACAGCAATCAATGATGCTCTAGAAAAATTCTTTAGTGGAGGAAGCCCCATAAGGATCCATGATCCTATTTCATGATCCCCAACTTATTTGTGTGTAATAAAGAAATAAGGATTTTTTGCAAAATATTTATTTTATTGGCATTTCTCTTGAATTTATACCCCTGAATAAGATGACCTGAATATCTCAGGTAAAGTAAACAAATTCATATACTCATTTTGCATATACAATTTTAATGTATAATTTTAATTCAAAAAGTTGCATATTCTCTTTCATGCTATATACATATAAAGCCCATATATAATATACATAATTTATATAATATATATTATATTTTATATATATTATATTATATATATCATATATATATATATATATATATATATGATAGCTATATAAATTCAAAGGGGTTTACAATTCTATCTGAAACAGAGCAAGATAAGATATCCACTATAATAAAACAAGTGTTCTTATTCTGAAAGAAATAAAGCAGTTCTCACCAATCTTTCACTTTAGTTTATGCTTATCTTTGAGGTAATGCAAAGGCAGCAAATAGGATAATCCCAGCTGGCCACAGTCTCTAGAAAAGAACACATCCTCCTCCCACATAAGAAAAAGATCATGTCTCAAGAGTTCTATTGAAACTTTATTGCCCAACCCCTCAATAAAACTCCTTCATTGCTCTGTCAGGATCTGCTGAATGAAGCAGAGTCAGAGATAAACCAAAAAAAATTCTTGTAATGTAGCAAAAGCAAGAACTGCTTTTCTCCATAAATTATGTACATTTCACTGGTGGGAACTGTCTTCCATATTATCTACTCCAAGGCAAAAACTTTTGAGGTGATTATTTTATATTTTTCATTTACAGCTCAATAATCCAAAGATATCTCTATTAATAAAATCATCAATTAAGGTAGTTGGTGAATTTATCTAGTTTCTCTAGTACCCAATGGGGAATTTTTCACATTAGGTCCTGAAATTAATACATTAGTGGGAATATAAATGAATGATGGATTTAAAAAAAAAGATATAAAGCTGTTTAATTTTCTGTGTGTTTAATAAAACTACTTCCAGGTATTCAATAGAAAAAACTTCAGACATATTTTAATTGTACTGTTTAAGGTGAAATGTTGATAATTTACACATACACACAACTTGGGAATCTGTATATGTCTATCAACCCTGCTCCCGTTTTTTATTAGCTTCAAGAAACTACCTGTATCTTAAAACTTGGACTATTACATGTGACTAGGGGCTGTAACATGCAGCTTACTGTGTTATATATAAAAAAAAAAAAAACACTTAGCAAATTACAGAATACAGGGACATAGGATTTTATTTGGTGTTAATAGAAATAATTTTTATACTTGAAAAAAAATTCCAGTTGGATTAATCAGTTCTATACATATATAGAATAAGAAAATTATACTTTTGTATTTAGATATATGAGGGCTGTCTGCAAAAAAATCTAGTTATAAATGCCTTTATTTTCCATATTACATGGCTAGATACTTTCTGGACAGCCTTCATGTATATGTACTATTTGATAATTTCAAAACTAAACAAAAACATTACTTGAATTGAATACAGAACATCTGTGTATAATTTACCATTTTGTGCATTTTCTTTTTTTTTTTTAATATATTTTTATTTATTTATTTTATTTTTGACAGAGAGAGAGAAAGATACAGAGACAGAGACAGAGAGAGACCTGAACTGGGGGAGCTCCCAGTTCAGCATATGGTTTCGCATGGGCCAGGGCCGGGGCCGGGATTCGATCCCTGGTCCCTGGCGCTGCAAGGTGAGCACCTAACCCACTGAGCCATCCCGGCTTCCCCATTTCGTGCATTTTCACCAACTGCTAACTTTTGCAGTTTGCTTATCATGTTCTCTCTATTCTCTCTTTCCTTTATATATGTAAATATATATATATATATATATATATATATATGAATACACATATAGACATGTATGTATACACATATACATAGTGCCTCTACATGTACACATATGCACATACAAATGTATATGCAGGAATGGCATTTTAAGAGCTAATAAATTTAATACATAGACATCATTAACATATATCCCAAAACACTTCAGTAATTTTCTAAAAATATAAGTATTACTTTACATAATAAGAGTTATGCAATTTAAAAATCAGTAATTTTAACTGATTTTTAAATTGTCACACAATTATTTAGGTCACAGTTAACATTGAAATTTTATTGTATATCTGATCAGAATCTGATATAGTATAAATGTTAAAAAAATGCACTGGGGTTAAATGGGTTCATAATTTATTTCTCTAATGTTTTGAAGGAAAATATCATTGATATGTTAGACACATTTCTCAAATACATAGTAAAAGATCAAATTCTTTAGAAGTTATTTTGCAATCACTAACATCAAAACTGGATACACAAAGCAAGCACAATTTATGTGCAAATAACACATACACTATAAACAAAGATACACACATCATGAATTTAGAGAAGTTGCTCTATTTTAGGGTAAATCTAACTGCAAACCTTGCTGTGGGTCCAACCATTTATTGCTTTGTATTGCTTTGTATTGGCAGTTACATTATACAAGAGGTCATATTATAGTACAAGAATCCACACTCCTTACTATATTAAAATTTCAACCTGGTTTTTTATTTGGAAATTCATACCTGACTAGTAGTAATTATTCTATTTCTCTCACATTACATTAGTCTGCTATGTTAGAAATCATACATATTAGCTACAGCACATATTGACCCATTTAGTCCTAGGCTTATCCACCAAGATACCACAAGTTCTAAGATATTTGCATTGGGATAATAATGTTACCAACAACAACAACAAAAAATCTATCAAAAATGTAGCCAATTTATTCTCTAAATCAAAAAAAGTACTGTGGGAAGCCGGGATGGCTCAGTGGGTTAGGCGCTCACTTTGCAGCCCCAGGGACCAAGGATCGAATCCCGGCCCCGGCCCGTGCGGACCCATATGCTGAACTGGGGAGTTCCCCCAATTCAGTTCTCACTGGGGTGAGACCCCAGCCCAGTTCCTGCCCTGTGCAGCCCAACACTCACCTGTGGAATAAAACTATGTGGAAAAACCAATGTGCGCAACTATGGAGACTGTTCTGGGCCCTCCCCTTTCTCTCTGTCTCTGTTTCTATCTCTGTATCTCTCTCTCTCCGTCAAAAACAATAAAAATAAATCTTTTAAAAAAAAAAAAAAAGTACTGAGATAATTTTTTTTTCCCTTAAGCCTCCAATACTACTTTGCCACAATACATCACTGTTTTATTAATTATCTTAATTTTAAAACATATTTTGTATTTTATTTAATCATGAATTTAAATACAATGTTTCTATTTAGGTTTTTTTTAATGGGAGGTTTTTAAATAAAACCACTGATTTCCAGTGGCCCTTTAAAATTAAATATAATTTCAAAGTAGTAATAACTTTTCCTTTTTAACTAATTAAATGTACTTTGCTTCTGCAAGAGTAAATACAAACATGTGAACAAAAAACAACCAGTTCTGAATTTTCATTACTTTCCATTAAGCAGTTGCCCAATGGAGGAGTCTAAATTGGGCAATTTTCTAAATTCTTTGTAATTACATCTCTGTAGACCTTGTATTAGAATTTGGATTTCTGCTTCCCAGAAGAGCCTGCTACTTCTACTGTACAGTTAGAGGAAGCAAAGAAACCTTGTTCATGCAAATATAAAGCTAATGAGATGGTACAACTGATATGAATATATGAATATTTCAGAGCCACAACTTGCCAATAGAGGGCCCAACAAAGTGTTAGGTGCATGTCAAGGGAATACGCTACATAAAATTAGCTTCTCTCCTGGTTGTCTTTTTTGTGATCTAGCATTTGGGCTGAATGCTAGAACTTCATTATCAGTGACCATTCCTCTTTTGAAATCATCCACCTTGTTTTTCTTATAAGTTTCCATAGGATTATTCTATTTAGTGCTATTCTAATGTAGAATTTTTAGAAATTTCCCAAGTGAACATTCATTCTGGATGCAGAAATTTTTAGGAAATACTACATTTCTTGGTCAATTAGGCATTAGTGAGTTCTTTCCCTTAAAAAAAAATTAAGACAGAGTTTGCTTTCAAATACTCTACACCCACAAATTTAAGATCTTTAATTTTAAAAATCATGGAACAACATTTCTCAATTTACGCATCAGGGCACCAAAACATAGAGTAAGCTACTGTGCCATTTAGTGTAAGAACACTGGCTAGAAATATAAATTTCTAGACTCCCAAGCCAGACTCATTTTGACAACATGCTGACATTCTATAACATCTTTCCCTAAACTTAATTACTAGTACTAGAAAATTGCTCCAATTTATATGAGGAAGGAACAGACAGTTAAGAAAATATTTCATGAGAACCATTCATTCACTTTTAAAGAGAGGACAAATTATAATACTTATTTCTTTTCTTTTTCAAGTTTATTTAGTCTGATCCTGAGTATAGATTGCAAAAAAAGCTAAAGAGCAACATGGATTGAATTGTCATTATTATTCACTCCTATGGTTTAAGAAATGAGAAATCATTTAAAATTTTTTTAAATATATGTCTAAGGGGTGTTAAAGCATGTCTTACCATAATCACTTAGAAGGAAATTGTCATTTGGGCTCAAGGGAAGACCAGAGCCTTTGGAAGTTTAGGCATATGGTACAATGAATGTTTAATTCAGAGAAAGATAAGTTCAGACAGAGGAAAGGATGCAGGGGTTACCTGGACAAGATCATGTGAAAGAAATGAGCAGATAGAGAGGAAATACATTTTTATAGGAATGGAAGACATACCAAGGAGACACAAAATAATAGAGAAGTCAAACCTTAGCACCTTAGCAGGAGGCCTGTGAAAGAAACAATGACATATTTTGGCAAACACTTTGTTAAAAAATAAATCAAACTGTCAGAAAGGGGAAAATCTACAATCTACACTAATACTTCATTTGTATAGCAATGGCATGAAGCCCAATATAGATAGGTGATTTTAATGTTGCTAATTAAGAGCCAGACTTAAAAAAAGTTTTGATGAAATAGTTAACAGCTTTTCTCTAAGGATGCAATTGTGTCACAGGACTCTGTATCTTTTTACTGGAAGGTGTTTGTTAATACAGGAGGGCTGTCTGAAAAAAATTTAGCCATTGTCAATATAATGAGAATGATTACATGACTGGATACTTTCCAGACAGCCCTAGTATGTTACATTTGGTTTGCTGGGCAAAGAAAAGAAAATACCCTGATTTCTGCCAATATAATTATAAGTAGACACTTACTCTTCCCTAATAGTGAGGACACACAGATTTTAAAACTCTTCTCGGTGTCAGGGAAAATAACACTGACAAAAAACAGCTTGTTCTTGGGTCTAAATTTTACCAATTATAATCTCTTCTCCCACTAATAATATTTACTAACATTATTAATATCTATATACCAGGGCTCAGGTTTTTACTCTGTGAACCTAGCCAGAGAAATCCTAAATAGAAAAAAAGTAAGGGGAGGTCCTGGGATAGCTGAGCAGGCTGAGTGCTTGCCTTGCAAACCACAAGGTCTAGGGATCAAACCCCAGCCCTGGCCAGTGCAAACTCATCTTCTCAACTGTGGTGCAACTGGTAACCACTGGGATGAAGGTGAAGGTACTTGCCTTCCATGCAGGAGGCCCTCAGTTTGATTTCTGCCCCACTAGGCCCCATATCCACCTGTGTGGAATGAAACTATGCCACAATTAATGATGTACAACTATGGAAACTGCTCTGGGCCCTTCCCCCTTCCCCCTTCTCTCTCTCTCTCTCTCTCTCTCTCTCTCTCTCTCTCTCTCTCTCTCTCTCTCTCTCTCTCTCTCTCTCTCTCTCCCTCCCTCCCTCCCTCTCTCCTTCTCTCAAATAACAAAATAAATAATTTTTTAAAGAAAGAAAAATAAAGATTTTATGCACAAATATGCTCATTTCAACTTTACAATATAAAAACATTGGAGATGACAAAAAATCATAGCATGCTTAACTAAATTATGAGAACCAGTTAAAAGACACAAAATAGAAAAGAAACAAATATTAATATTTCTCAGAGGGTTATACATATTCAAGGTATCTTTCATTCAATCATTCTATCTTGTACACAAAAATCTCATATAATTCTTCAAAAAACTACCTACCTGAGTATACATCTGAATTTTACAAACAAGACAACTGGTTCTCAGTGATCTGTGAAAGTCACACAAGCAGTAGTGATGTCACGTCACTTAGGTCATAAAATCACACATTTCATTGTTTTTGGTTACTTTTTTATATTACTCAATATTGTAAATATATATGTTACCATTGGCTATTATAAAAAATAGTAAGTAATCAACATTCTCTAAAGCAAATTACTCTTTACAAGTTGAAGTACTTATTTTGAGAATAAGTATAGTGTATAGTATCTCACATAAATCTCATTGAAGCAATGCTTTCTCCATCTTAATAATCTTTGCTGATTTAGACTATTCAGTAAAATATCAGTGAATCACCTACTTTAATGTAATAAATTACCCATAGGCTTCTTACTTTAATGTTTAATTTTATTGACATCCTAAATTTATCTACTCAGACTTATCATAAGCCATGTTATGTTACAAGAATAAATGTGTAAATTCAGTAAATTTTTACTATTATAACATTAAATAAATTACAATCAGATATGGCCAAATATTTTGGATATTGTTTGTGAAAATCTGGCTGGAAAAAAAAGCAAAAAAAGATACAGGTAATTTTTTAGTAAAAAGACAGTGGAGAGTGGTGAGACTGAGGGAGAGAGAGAAAGAGAGAGACAGATTAATTTCAACTTCCACAGTGATGTTAGGAGAATCAGATGTAAGCATAAATACTAGTGTGCCAGGCAAATAAAATGTTATCAAAAGAGAATTGTTTTATGTGTCCATTATTTGAAGTTTTTGACTCTTGAGAATTATTTGTTATAATAAATTTCCAAAATAAAATTTATTACAATTTTTGTGCAGGGTTTTGGCTATTTAGTAGTTTTAAAATAACATGATTCCAATTAAAACTTAATTAAATGACCAATTACCCATGTTGGTCATATTTCTACATTTTATAACTTGCTATAAATATAGAAATTTAACCTGAGGCTATTTTTTTCTATATGGCTTTGTGAATTTGTGAAAGGCACATAAATGACCTTTAGTATCATCATTTTTGAAGTAAGAAAGTAGAACTGTAGAACATAAATCCTTTTCACTATGCTGATCAACATACATTAACAAAATGTTAAAAGGCATTAAAATGTAGTTTAGGTATTAAATGGATTGACAAACTTCAAAAATAAATTTTGAGTTCTAAATTCACCTAATAAATTGCTAAGATCCACAGCTTGAACCCAGAATTTGCTTAAAAACATTGATGTCTATAACTAATTATTGTTTATTACCATGGAGATACTATATTTTTCCCAACAATAGCAATAATAATTATTGGGTGTTTATGATGTTCTTCACATAGATTTTCTCTTAACCAAAACTGTATAATATTTTTATTATACATATAAGAAAATTATGCAATAGAAAAATTAAGCAATTTGTACAAAGTTACACAATCAAATAAGTAAGTATTTAGCCACTGTGTTAAGATTTTAGTAAAAACATATTAGATTTCATTTAAATGGATTTAATTTCAGTCTAGCTATATGCCTACATGATATCGCAATATTTCTCACAGAACAGTTTTTTAGAACTCATAATCTTTCAGTGACACCATGGGCAAAAATACAGGAGAGCTAGAAATAAACCATGGCTTGCTTCCCATCATAATCTCCTACCCATCCTGGACTAGTGGCCACATAATTTGTCCACAAAAAGCATGTCTGTCTATATTTCTTTCAATATACTGATTGCATATGCTTCTTTTACTCAAACTTGTAATAGGGAAAGCCATTTCTCTGGTTGAAAATTTTATGTCCCAAACTCTATGGGAGAAGAATGAAAGAGAGGCAGGTGGAACCAACAACTGGAGATGAGGGGAGTACAAAGAATAGAGCCAGACAGATGGTGTACTGTTCAGAGAATGAAAGCCACAGCAGTGACATTGCACAGAAAGAAATGTCTACTGAGCTGTACAGCTGTTTGTGTGAGGCATGCAATACACAGCACCTACTGTTTCTCTACTTAAATATGTCAAAAGAGAAATCAACAATTGTTTGCCCTGATTTGGGCATGAGTAAAGTTGTATCTGATGCACGTGAAAAGTGCTGCGTTATCCTTAAGGCTAACAGAATCAGCAATCAAGCTTATCCTCATTCGTACTGGTACCTGGATTACAGAATCCTGAATCCAGAAAAATTCAACCAGTGTTTGCATGACATTTTGTCTAAAAGAAATAAGAAAAAAAAATACTTTTTACACATTCAGTTTACATTACTTGAAAAAAAGTTAAAATTAATGATATATGAATCACATATTAAAAATGAAAAAAAAGAGCTTTTGTAGCACAGTTCAAAATAATTGTTTGAAATAGATTAATTTGATATCTATACTATTTGAATAATTTGCTCACTATCCCAAGGTTATCCTAAAAAAGGTAGGCATCTTACATACCGGTATGTATGATTATTATAACTATAATGATAAATTGCACAAACACAAGTTTGAAACATTAATATAAATTGAATCACTTGACAAATTGGAAGTTCTGGTCCATGCTATATTGCAAATTTGTATATGTTCTAAACAGATTTCATCAATGACAGTAACATAAATGTAACACATTATAGAAATTTCAGTTACACTCTAGTTCTGGGATTAAAGCTGTCTGAAAATGGTTACAATTTATCACATGAATACTGTTGCTTTGGGGTCTCATTTGGGTTTTAATTTGAAATGTTCTGTTTGCACAGGTAATGGTGTCTGGAAGCAGATGTTTCTCTTTTATTCTTGGTACCCCACCTAATCCTGTCCTTTCAGCAATATTACACCCATAGATTATCACCTCTTTCTTATATGTTTTCCAGTTCTTTCTCTTACAGTATCATTCCTGTCAGTATTTTGAATGACTAAATCTTCCTCATCATAGAGAAAAACCTCCTTAATTAAAAGTTGCCGTTTCAGCTGTATCTCCCTCTCCCTCCTCCTCAATAAAATCATCCTTTAGGAGACATGTACACTAACTCAGGGCTTTATCGGTTGGACATATCCTCCTACTTTAGAATGTCTCAGCACACTACGGAAGCCAGTAATCTCATGTTGTTAAATTCCATAAACATGTATTTTTCTCGTTGTTCGTCCTGTTCTTTCTGTTGCTGTTGATCTTCTGAACCATCTCCTTTTGGGAAACCTTTTATATATTTAGTTTTGGTCCCATTAGTGCCATTTTTCCTTTTATCTCTCAGAAAGCTCTTCTTCAGTCCTTGTTTATTCAGCTTTCAAACAGTTATTTAACTCTCAGGTTTCTCACAGCTTAATCTTTAAGCTATTTTTCATTTGTCATGCACAGTCTCATCAGACAAGCTCCTCTTCATTAATTGACTTGATTTTAAACCACCTTCCCAGATGTTTTCTGACTAGGCATCCTATTGCAAACATACTCCATAGCAATAATCAGCTATTTTAGAGGTACCTTAAAACTAACATCTTGAAGATTAAACCCCTATCAAATCTTGTAACTATTTCTGATATTTCTTTAATATTTCTTATCTCAGAAAATGAAACCAATACCAATGCACTTATTCTGGTCATGGACTAATTTTGAACACCTCCTTCTTAGTCACCACACATGTTTAATCAATATTCAGGTTCTATCAGTTTTATGTATAGCACTGTTGGCTTTCTATACCTCTCTGTCTTACCACACCTTGGCTTACCTCCAGCCTGGTCTACGTAGGTTACAGTGAGAATCTCCTAATTGTTACTTTCTTCATCTATTCCTACTCACCTACACTACGTTTAACAAATCAAGGAAAGGGAGATATTTTTATAACAAAAAAGTGGTCATACAAGCCATCTAAAACTCTTCTTCAACGGCAAATAAAATAATCAATGTGTGTATTATAGTTACAAATACACACACATACACATGCACATTAAATAAACAATGTTTTATTAAAGCTACAAAAAACTTAGTGGTTTTCTCTGGCTGTAAAACAGCAAAACGCTGCACATGCTGTGCTTGTCTCGGACTCCAACCACCTCTGACTTTCTGCCTCACCCACACTGGTCTAATTACCCATTTTGTGTACTAGCCACGCCACGCCCGCTCCTCACACTCCTACAGCAGAAAGCCTGCATGCATGGGTCCTTCTGCACAGAATATGCAACGGCTACTGCAGAATTAAATAATACACACTTCCACTGTTCTGTATAGCATTTCAAAGTGAATTCCGAGTCTCCCTAAAGGAAAGAATCACAAGTACACATCTTGGCCTTTTACTTAGGAACAATCTCTCTTTACTAGGCTTTCAGCTGAATTCGTTCAGACTTCACTTTGTGAATTCTCAATGAATCGTAGCCTCCTCTTTTCTTCTTCAACTTCTGCATGTTACTGTTTGTGTGCATGGGTGAGTTGAAAGTATAATATATACTGATAAGAAGACATATTAAAATTGTACTCTAAGTAGTCAAGTGAGGCAATGGGATAAAAATGAGACCGCTGGCAACACTTTTCACCACTCAGGAATAAGCCGCCTGACAGTGACATGCTGCAGCTCCCTTGGGCGCTGGGCTCTTTTGCCCACCTTTTCTTAAATTTGACATTGAATGTGTTCCGAATTATTTATTCAGATCTCTATAACTGTGGCTTCTACTTCAGAGTTCTAAGTAACACTGCCTAATTAGAAGGTTATGAAGACTTGCTTTCTTATCTGAATCAGTGCCACGATGTCTAGAATGAACTGACTTTTACCAAGCCCTTGGTTAAAGTTTCATAGGGGTTTATAAACCTATTTACCCATTTATTCTGGAAATTGGAAATGTACTCTAAGGATAAATAACTATGTCCCATGCCTGATGTACATACTAACAGCAATCATTACCAGTAATTTACTTCATTTGCTATTGCTTTTTTTCCCATTCAAATGTACCTTTATGTTATATCCAGAAATTAGAAAGAAATGCACTGAATACCAAAAATAATAATAATAATTGTATTTCATGTATTATAAAAATACATAGAACACTTAAATTATATCAAGAAAACATTTTGATTTCTCAAATTATCCATGGTTTTAAAAACCTATGATGGATGGTTCAGCAAATATGAAAAGACTACTTCCAGTTTTTTCAATAAAAATTGAACATTTCCCCTTTATTTTTCATTTAAATTGAGCTATTTTGCCTTTCTAATTTATCAGCGTATCCTTTTTATTATACTATTTTTCTAACTTTACTTCTATAATTATAAATTATAGGGTTGTTGTTTTTTTATCTTCATTGAAAACATTCTTTCTCTCATTCTTCTTGTTTGTCTCCATTTTAAAGCCTCTGATCATTTTTGTCTCTGAATTTTCTGCTGTATCTCTACTCTCTTCTCCTTTTATGCTCTTTCTCTCTCTCTCATAATTTAATCTTGTATTTTTTACATACCTCAATATTTTTCAATAATGTCAGCATTAAATTTAACTTAAGTACCAGGATTCATTACTGGTATAAGTATTCAAATGTGTTATAACACTTGCTCTTTTCCACTGCTGATGAAAATAAAATTACATTTTTCCCTTTAGTCATTTTTCATCAAGAATCAATTCTCAAACACAGCATATTAATATACTTCCTCTGTAAACAGATCTGTGAATTCATGAATGTACAGGTACTACAAGATAAAGATTCTACCTAGGAGCTAGTGCTAGACAAACTTTCTCATTCAAAACAGAAGGAAACTCCAGTTGTTTTCAGTGGTTCAAAACAGATTCAGATTCAACATTGGAGACACTGTGTTGTAGAGCTGGACAGGTGGAAAACTGCTGATAAAAGGTCTCAAGCGTTGCAGAGAATATGTATTCATGGTAGATACAGCCAGTTGGCCACACAATATACTCTCCCTTGCTTCCTTAACTAAGGAAGTTTAGGGGTAACAATATACACAACCAAAAGACATTTCCTGGTCTTCCTTGAAACTAAGGTGGCCATGTGGCCTAAATCTGACCCCTAAAATGTACACAGAAGTCACTGAATCTTATTTTTAGTAAGGCTTTTCTAACTGACTTTTGCCCTTCTGATCCTGCATATTGATTGCACTGGAAGAGCTGATACTGTGGCAGCAGCCACAAAGGCAACTACATGATGGATGTTGTTAGTCCTTCATTTCAATCTGTAGCCCAGAACCAAACATGATTACCACATTCTTCCGGAATTTTCCTTTTTCTATTTTATTTTGTGTACTCCCTTCTTTTTAAATAACTATATTAAATAATAGTATAATAGATATACAAAGAACTGCACTATTTATGAAGTACAAATTGATGAGTTTGGACATACCACCACCAAAATCAAGGTAATAAACATATCCAATATCTCCCATAATTCCTTTGTATCTTTTTGTTTTTGTTTTTATTTATTTTTGTATGTGGCAAGAATACATGAGATATAACCTCTTAACACGTTTTTTTATTGTTAAATTTATTGAGTTGACATTGGTTAGTAAAAATTACACAGGTACCAGGTGTACAATTCTATAATACATTGTCTATGTGCTGTATAATTCAACCGTGAGGCAACATCCACAGAAAGAAAAGATAACTGAGTCAAGGAAACAGAAGAAAAGTTGTCAATGATAAGAAGTCTCTGACTGTTACACAATGCCTTTACCCATTGTTCTTCTTTGGATACACCTTGATACTTTTTAGAAAAACAAAATCCATTGCTTTGTATCTATTTCACCATAATTACTGACCTCCCTTTTATAGGTTCCACCTTATATGCTTCCACTGTTGATACAGTTTCAAATATGAGCATGTCATATATGTAGGTGGAAAATTTCTCTCTTTTTCCACTAACAAATGAAGATAGGCAACAGAGGTAGTGATTTAGAAAAAAATTATGCTACTAATCTTTGCCTGCATATTACTATAATTAAAGATTATCTTTAGTCAAATAAGATAAATAATCAAAATCATGTGTTGGCAGACATATATATCAGATTGCAAATGACCAGTTGATGGGCAGTTTAAATTTGTAGGAATCTTTATTTGATATATTTCTTAACTGCTTCCTACAACACAATTTTAACCATACTAATAACATTTAAATATTATTAGTATACTTGAAACTCACATAATTTTACTAACCAATGTCACCCCAATAAATTTAATAAAAACTAAATTTCAAAAATTATTCACGAAAGTGAATATGAACTCAGTTATCTCTAGAGTTTTTGCATGTCCTCTTTGTCATAAACTTGAGCACTTGTTTATAAAGATCATTTTGAAGATCAATGATAATAAGGAAAAAGTCATTGCATACTCACACGCTGAAGCTGATAGCAAAATGGTCAGTTTTCATATGGATACCTCTAAACAATGCACTTAATGGAAATATTAAGTCCAAATAAAATGAAAAAAAAAGAAAAAGATCCTTTGAAACCGAATCTCCTTATACAATAATACCACATCTGTGAGAACAGTTCAGCACCTTTATAAAAACTTGTCTCCTTGCAGAGGCCCTAGCAATATAACAGAACCATTCTTTTTTTATTTCATGACCTTGAAAAGGTAAATACCTGTAGATTATTAAATGCTCATTTCTTTGTAATTAAACAATATTAATGCTTAAACTCAAGAAAGCAAGTTTGCATGTGTTGGTGTCAAACAAATAAAGTCTTACAATTTTATGAAATTTTACAATTTTATTATAAAAGTAGGATATTCAGATCCATTAAAGAACATGAAAAACAGCAAAACTGTACAAGATATCCTATCCACTGAATAAAATAGAGAGATAATACTATTTTCATAAATTATACTACAGCAACTTTTGAATTGCTAATTATCACAAATTCATATTCTCATAAAAGTTCCCCAATATTAATGCTTTTCTTTTTTTTTTTTTAATTATAAAATCAGGTATGAAAATTTTATCATATGGAATAAATAAGGTATTGTGAAATTCTAAGCAAATTTTAGGTAAAACTCACCAGAAAAATTAAACTATGATGAGTAATATGTTTAATGTTACCAGCACACCATTAGGTAACAACCATGAAGATCCTCTCAGGAACCGCTCATGGCACAATGGAACATTTCTTCAGAGAATGTACAACTCTAATTCCCTCATATTCATATAGGGAATATATAATTCCCTAGTAATTGTCTATATCTCTCACTAGGCTTAATGTAGATTTTACCCATTTGTGTATCATTGCATTCCCAGCACATCTATACAGCTGATGAGATGTTAACAAAGATTAGAGATTAAATAATCAATTGTTTCCTTCACCTTAGTAATGTTCAGGTGGCTTGGGACACTGATTATAAACAGAAAATCTAACCCCCTAAAAAAGTGGATAAATGGTAGTTGAGTGCTACTGGCTAATGCAAACACAAATTAAATTGGGTGGCAGATCTATATTGATTTATGGATTGGTGTTTTTGATGTTCCTGATTCATTTCCTAACCTCAGATGGCTGAGACAAAAGATCACACCTCTGTTTTAGTGCACATCTTCGTTTTAAGCTACGCTAATCGATAGCAACTGGGGAATTGTCAATGGCAATGGACATACAAGAAGCAGGGACTGAATAAAAAGGGTCCTACAGTACCTGCTGCTGTGGAGCCTGATACAACATGGTCCCACTCTTTCAAAGGCTACTTGTCAAACTCTCCCATCCTGCCTACCAATGCCTCTGAATTATTGTTTCTTTAACTAGCCACAGTCACTGAGGTTTTATGCTGAATCCTGAACCAATCTTAATAGATATAACTGGTTAAAAAAAAACTCATTAAACCAACATTTATTGAAAAATAAATAAATAAACATATACATACATACATACATAAATATGTTTCTTAGATGCTAAGCTCTTAGCATATATAGAAGCAGATATTACATACATTTTCTCAGGAGTGCTTTTAGCAATGAAATATTACCAAATAGCTTAATGAAGCTATTATTGCAACTTTTAAAAACCACAGAAGTAGTAACCTTAATGATACTATGAAACTAATAAAAGCATAAGATTTTCCAAGATTAAGATAGATTCTCCACTGATATAGATTATATGAATCAATGTTTCAGAAGGAATGAATAGATGGCTTATATGAATGTCAGCTCTACTCTCTAAAACCATTCATAACATGCCCATTTTATGTAGTGTTGAAAATGAAAGGACTGAAATTTATCTAGAAATGTATTTTGCAGTCACCTTGAAAACCTTTGTATTATTGCTTTTTAATAAATGGAAGTAATGCAAAAGTAAAAATCTAAAAATATTTTTCTAATATTTGAAGATATTTAGAAATAGGTATTTGTAAACAAAGAAGGAAACATGTACTTGCATGAGTTCTATAGTTAGGCATTCCACATTTTAAGACCGAGTTCTTTTAGTCTCAACACACAGCATCAACTGGGAAGGCTTTTTACCTCTTGTTGAATTAGTCATTACTTCAAGTACATGAAAGACATGAGCTTTAAAGATCTGTATTCCTAGATGTAACTACATTAAATGAACCCATTATTTTATTATTTTATAATGGAGAAATTAAGAAATTTCTCCATTAAATTAAAAAATCAGTACAACTCTGTTAAACTTCAAAGTTTATGGAAGTGCATTGGAGGTTATACATAGGGCAATCATATAAAGAATAGTCAGAATGATTGCCAGCTATGTGTTGCAATGAAAATCCATAACTACAGTGCCTTAAAATATATGGCTCTAGGCATACTAAAAGCATATGACAATAATTCATTCCCTTAGTGATACCATCATTCTTATAATCAAAAATGATCAGGTAAAATATTAGAAAGTTATGATAAAGGAGCCAAAACATACAATGGAATAAATCAAAGCCTCTTCAATAAATAGTTCTGGGACAATTGAAAAGCCATATGCAAAAGAATTAATCTATACTGTAATCTGTCATCATCTACCAAAACTAAATCAGAATGGATCAAAGATCTAAACATAAGACCTGAAACACTAAACTGCCCATAAGAAAACATCAGTACTAAATTTATGGACCTTGGGATCAGAGAAAAAATTATGAATTTGACCTCAAAGGCAAGGGAAGTAAAACCAAAAAAATAAAAGAATGGAACTATATCAAAGTAACAAGCTACTGCACAGCAAGAGATACTATCAACAAAACAGGCAACAAACCAAAGGAGAGCATGTATTTGCTAACAATGTCTCCAATAAGGAGCTAATCTCCAAAATATAAGGGTTGTCCCAAAATCCACGCAAGAAGTAATTGTAGGGGAAGCCGGAATGGCTCAGTGGGTTAGGTGCTCACTTTGCAGCGCCAGGGACCAAGGATCGAATCCTGTCCCCGGCCCGTGCGGACCCATGTGCTGAACTGGGAGCTCCCCCAGTTCAGTTCTCTCTCTTTCTCTGTATCTCTCTCTCTCTCTCTTTCTCTCTCTCTCTCTCTCTCTCTCTCTCTCTCTCTCTCTCTCTCTCTCT
>PVKE010020086.1:0-27828 GCA_004027555.1 Craseonycteris thonglongyai
TCAGTGCATAGTTATTTCTATTTTACTTTTTGACAGATAGAGAGAGAGACAGAGACAGAGACAGTTAGAGAACCAAACTGTGGGAACTCCCCAGTTCAGCATGTGGGTCCTGCCTGGGCCGGAGCCGGGATTCGATCCTCGGTCCTCATGGCCTCAAAGCGAGCGCTCAACCCGCTGAGCCGTCCCGGCTTTTCCCCTGTAGCTTCTTTCTTAACAGGGTCTTTTTAATATATACCGTATATATTTTTTATTGTTTTTGACAGAGAGAGAGAGATAGAGAGAGAGAGAGAGAGAGAGAGAGAGAGAGAGATACAGAGACAGAGAGAGAACTGAACTGGGAGCACTCCCCAGTTCAGCATATGGGTCCACACAGGCCGGGCCGGGATTTGATCCTCAGTCCCTGGGGCTGCAAAGTGAGTGCTTAACCCACTGAGCCATCCCGGCTTCCCTTAACAGGGTCTTTCGAAAATCAAGCTTTTAATTTTGGTGAAGTCTAATTTATTGGATTTTTTTTTCTTCCATGTATTAGTGTCATATTTAAGAACTCTTCACCAAACCCTAGGTTCTGAAGATATTTTTCTGTATTATTTTTTACAAGTTTTATAGTTTGTTTTACATTTAAATCTCTTATCTATTTTGAGTTAGTTTTTGTGTAAGATGTGAGATTTAGATCAAGATCCATTTTTTAAATGTTTTTTTGGTCAGTGTATATCCATTTGTTTCAGCACCATTTTTTAAAAGATACATTTTCTCCATGAAATACTGTTTTTGCACTTTGGTCACAAATTTCTTGGCCAGACTTGAATGGGGTATTTTTGGGTTTTGTATTCCATTGGTTTGTTTCAGTCTCTCTACCAGTAATACATAGGCTTTATTACTGTGGCTATGTAATCAGTCTTGAAATTAGAGTGATTCGTCGTTTTTAGGGTTATTTTGGCTTTTCTGTTAGTACCGTAGTTCCTTTGCCTTTCTAAATAAGTTTTAGAATAATCTTGTTTGTATCTACAAAAAATTCTTTCTGGAATATTGATAAGAATTGTATTAAATCTGTATATCAACTTGAGGAGAATTTTCATTTTTACTATGTTGACTCTTCTAGTCCATGAATATAGAATATCTCTTCATTTATTTACATCAAGCTTGTCCAATTCACAGTCCATGGGCCACAGGCAGCTGAGGACGTCTTTGAATGTGGCCCAACACATTTGGAAAGCTTTTTAAAACATAAAAATTTTTTTTGTAATTAAAAATTTTTTTTTTATAGCTCATCAGCTTTTGTTAGTGTTTGTAATTTATGTGTAGCCCAAGACAGTTCTTCTTTCAATGTGGTCCTGGGAAGCCAAAAGGTTCAACACCCCTGACATGATATCTCTGATTTGTAGTTTTTACTTTTTTCATTTCCTTTCTGTTTAGAGAGCTTCCTTTTGTGATTCCTTTAGTGTAGGTTTGCTGGTGACAAATTCTCTTAGTTTCCTTCATCTGAAAATGTCTTGATTTGCCCTTTATTCTTGAAGTTTTTTTTTGCTGGATATTAAATTCTGTGTTAACAGTTCTTCCAGCACCTGAAAACTTTTTAGCCCCATCTTTCTTCTCTTGGTCTCTGATGACACAGAGGTAAGATTTTTTTTCAAATCCACAAATTCCAGAGATCTATTTTTGTTTGTTTGTTTATTCTGTTTTTGATGTTTAGATTAGGTAATTTCTATATTCAATCTTCTCATTCACTGATTATTTTCTCTTTTCCTCTGTCTTCCTCTTCTTGTGGTTGTCCCATTGAGTGTTTATTTATTTATTTTTTTAATTTTCAGGTTTTTTTTTGTTGTTGTTGTTCTCATTGTTACTTTCCTTTATATGTTCTATATCTTTGCTGAGACTTTTTTCCCCCCATTTATTTCAAGTATATTTGTAATCACACAAGCACTTTTATGATGGCAGTTTTGAAATCCTTCTCTCTTAATTCCAATATTGTGTCATCTTGGTGTAGGAGTTTGTTTATCATTCAGTTGTAAAGCAAATACTGAAATAATTTAAATTTGGAAATAAAGTTAGGATTGGCTATGCTATTATTTTTATTGTATTTACTATGCAGGGAGCAATCATGTAATGATATATATCTAATACAGTTACATTTGTATTAAAAGTTCAAGTTAGAGCCTTGAAAATATTTTTGTTTTATAAAACTTTATTCTTTCTTTTTAAATCACCTTACTCTTTGTTATATGGCTCATAACATAAAAAGAATACACATCTTTCCATTAGTTTCCTAATAAACAGTTTGGTTAATGAAATAATGGCAATTTTTAAGACTAAACAAAATTTCTAATTATTTTAGAAAAATTATTGATGATTTGTAATTGTAAGTTAAATCATTGAAATTTATATTTTGAGAATTGTCAAGTATTTAAATATCCATATACTAATGTACTAAGCTACGAATCCTGATATAGAGCTTTTGGAGAATGGGAGGGGGTAGCAATCAGATCAATAAATTGATTACGTGTTCCTTACCTTGTAATTATGTGCACAGGTCATCCTGTGTTGTGAAAGTGATTGTTATTTGATTTTTATTGAAACTCAGGTTTACCAGAGGGAAAGAACATACCAATTTTAATAAACTCTTATTTTTATTTAGTGATATATGTACATATTTGGTGAATTTAGATTTTAAATGGGTTAAGTATTAATAACCATACCTGAATAGGATTTTTGTGAATAGTTTCTGAATTTGTAAATGTATACCATACACTCAAATAATCATGTTGGCCATGTTCATTTATTTATTACTTGCTATGTGCTGATCACTCAAGTAGAGAGACACTATCCTTTTCAAGAAATTTACCATCTAACTACTTATATGAGGGTATTTACTATAGAATTTGCTTAAATATTTGCAAATGAAATATTTTAAAATCAAGGTCATAGTAATTACAGAGGATAATGTAAAAGGATTTGGATCAAAAAGACTTCCTGATAAATTATTTATTGCTCCAAATTCAGTCTTGGTGGAAGAAGATAATGGAACATTGAAGGTTGGTAAGAAAACTCATAGGAAAAGACAATGAGCAAGGAGTAAACCACAAGATGAACTGAGGATTAGAGTGCAGGGGCATGTATTTATAAGATTGAAGAGATTGTCTGGAAGATTTACAAATGGTGGGTGACTAGAACCTTCAGGAATTTTGAGTCAGTGCAGGGGTCAGGAGGTAGTCAATAAGATTGTTTGAGGATTTAAGTAAAAAAAAAAAGTTGTTTGTTTTGTGTGAAGATTATTCTAGTAACTATGAATGGATTAAGAGATAAATAAAGAAAGTGAAACTACTTGGATGTTGCAAGGGATCAAATATGAAGAAAATGTACAACAGACCCAAAGTTTTGAAATGAAGATATTAGATTTGGTAGAACTCAAAGGAAAATATATTTTATAGTCTTCGTTTAGTGTCTAAGTCATTTTAACTTGATTTTAACTAGTTAGGAGTAGACATTGATAAATGATGACTTTGATTTAAACCAAGATATAGAGCAGTTTTTGGAATGTTAAGATATTGGTTATGGAAATCCCAAATATAGTAGCTTAGATAAAAGAGGGGAAGTAGGCAGTTTAGAACTACTGCAATGGCTTAAATATTTCTTCAAGGTCCTGGGCTCTTTCTATTTTTTCTCTCAGCCTTTGGGGTGAAAGCCTTTCTTCACCTTCATGCATATCACTATAGTTTCAAAATAGCTGCTGCATCCTCAGATACCAACCACCTTTGTGTTCCATACTAGAAGAAAAAAGAAGAAACTGGAAAAAGTGGAGCATGTATCGGGAGAAAAAGCTTTCATTTTTTTTTTTTTTTAACTTGGACTTGCCAAATGACTGCCACTAGTTGCAGTGGAGTCTGGAGAAAATGACTTTATTATCATTATTGAAGGATAATTGATATGAGTATATTTAAAGTATACAATGTAATTGATTTATAATAAATTGTGGGATAATTACCAATATCAAAATAACACATCCATCACCTCACATAGGTTTTCTTTTTTTTTTTTTCTTTCTTTTGGTGAGAAAGTTTACTCTTAGCAACTTACAGATATACAATACTATATTATTAAGTACAGTCACTGAAACCCCTGAGGCCCTGCAGGAACCCATGACTGCCTTGGTAATTTGGAATGGCCTTGTCCTGAGGCCTGGGAATTGTGTGGACTTTCTTGTTACTTTTCCTAGTTTATCAGCCTTCCTTTGCTGCTGCTTCTGACAGAGGAGACGCAGTTAGAGAAGACAAAACAAACTCCAGTCCTGGAATCTTCCTTTTCCCTTTCTAAGGCTGAAAGTTTCCCCAGGAAGTCACTTCGTATAACTGAAAATTTGTGCCCTTTGATCTACATCTCCCCTGCCCCCAGAAACCACCATTCTGTTCTCTGTGTGGAATCTGCTTTTTTAAATATTTGACATTTATAAGCATTTGTCTTTGACTTATTTCAGCATAATGCCCTCTAGGTTTATCCATGTTGTTTCAAATGGCAGTATTTCATTCTTATGGTTGAATAATTTATTGTATATATAGTGAATAATGCTTCAACGAGCATGGTGTACAGATATCTTTGAGATACCAATTTCAGTATATACTCAGGAATGAGATTGATAGAGCATATTGTAGTTCAATTTTTTTAATTTTGAGGAAGCATGATTCTTTTCTATCATGGCTGCATCAATTTACATTCCTACCAACAGTGTATGAGGGTTCCCTTTTTCCCTTATCTTTTACCAACATTTGCTATCTCTTGTCTTGTTGGTAATAGCCATCTTACCATGTAGGTGATATCTCATTGTGCTTGTGTATTTCCCTGATGATTAGTGATGCTGAGCCTATTTTCATATACTTGTTGGCTCTTTGTATGTAAATCTTTGGAAAAATATCTATTCAGGTCCTTTGTCAATTTTAATTGGGTTATTTGCCTTTTTGCTCTTGAGTTGCATAAATTTATATAATTTGGATATTAACCTCCTACCAGGTATGTGGTATTAAAATAATATCTCCGATTCTGTAGGCTGCCTTTTCAATTCATTGCTAATTTCCTTTGTTGTCCAGAAGCTCCTTAGTTTAATGTAGTCTTGTTTATTTTGGCTTTTAGTTACCTGTGCTTTTGGTGTCTTATCTAAGGAATGATTGCCAAGACCAATGTCAAAGATCTTTTAAGAAAATTTTATTTTTCTGTTGCAGTTGACATTCAATGTTTTATTAGTTTCAGGTATAAACCATAGTGGTTAGACATTTATATAGTGATCCCCTGATTAATCTGCTACCCATCTGGCACCATACATAGTTGTTATGATATTATTGATTGTATTTCCTATGCTTTACCGCTGATTCCTTCACCTTTTTTACCCAGCCCCCCCCACCCCACAATGGTCCTACCTGGCAATCAGTTGTTTTTTTGTATGTTTTCTATTAGTTTTATGATTTCAAGTCTTACACTTAAGTCTTTGATCCATTTTGAGTTAATTTTTATGTGTGGTATAAGATAGGGGTTCAGTTTACTTTGCATGTGGGATATCCAGTTGTCCCAAACCCATTTATTAAAGAGACTGTTCTTTCTTCATTGTGTGTTCTTGGCTCCCCTTCAAAAATTAGTTGGCTGTGTATGTGTGGATTTACATCTGGGCTCTATTTTGTTCCCATGGTCTATATGCCTGTTTTTTTCTTTCAGTACTGTTTTTATTATTAATATTATAGCTTTGTAATATAGCTTGAAGTCAGGAGGTGTAATGCCTCCAGCTTTATTATTTCTCAAGATTGCTTTGGCTGTTTGGGATCTTTTGTGCCTCCACACAAATTTTATTTCTGTGGAAAATGCCATTGGGATTTTGATAGGAGTTGCATTGAATCTATAGATTACTTTGGCTGGTAAGAACATTTTGACAATTTTAATATTCTAATTCAAGGGCACAGGATATGTTTCCATTTATTTGTGTACTCTTCAGTTTCTTTAATGTATTATAGTTTTCAGTGTTCAGATCTTTTCTGTTCTTCGTTAAATTTATTCCTAAGTATTTTATTGTCTTTGGCACTTTGTCTTTCTGAGCACAATCAAGGTTTTCTCATTAAAGGAAGGAGGGGTGTATATTAGGTAGGTGTCCCTGGCAGAAGAGTTGTTTTATAGAACCCACTGATTCAACAAAAATGTATTAAACCATAAAGTTAAAAACTTTAACATATTGGGCTGAAATTCTTTCAGTTGTTTAAATACAGAATCAGGATATTTATGACTATTTTTGATCCTATAGCTTTCTCAGACTGTGGCCAGAGGAAATCCAGATTACACCAGCAAGAAAGTGTAGAAAATGCATGTCTGAGGAACAATTTATAAATGTGAAAAATATTACATAAGTGTGTGGTTTCAAATATATTTAAGTTAATTTTTTTTAATTTGTATTCCATTTTTATAGTTTTAACATTTAAAATCTTAAATTATATTTTCAAATATGAATCACTTTATTACTTTGTTTTCTAATACCACCTGTGATCTCAGATGAATGTATGCCTTCAGATTAAATAACCAGTATACTAGGAAATAAGTGTAGCCAGATAGATTATAAGGTATACCTAATATAGTTTCCCCCCCAAATGATATGTGATGTAAAAGTACATGCAAAATTATACAGCTAAAGATGGTTAGCCAGTGAGATCATTGAATTGGCGAAATATTCCTGAAGGTTTTAAGAATAAGGCTCTGAAGGTATGTGGTTATTTGAAATATATTTTGGACAAGCCTCCAGTGATGCAGAAGAAGTTAAAATGTCTAGCCAAAAGATTGAATCACTGAAGAAGTACAGAAAGAACCAGCAATAAGCTTCCTAAGTGTCCTTTCTGGAAATGCAATCATTTCATTGCTACTCACATAAGTCTTCTAAAGTGCTTTGGGATAATACCAGTAATGTAGATTCTGTGCCCATGCGTAATAAAATAAAATGTTACTCTTAGTCATTTGGAATTTTAAATGTTACTTTATTTCTAGATGCAGCTGAGTAATTTTCTTGGTTTCTAAGGGAATTCTTAAAATATATTTCTCCTTATATTATTTTTTATTTGATATTTATAATTTTATTTTTATTTTTAAATATATTTATTACATACTTTATTGTTTTGACTCCTTCCTTCCTCCTCTACCCTCCCCTTCTCCCTTACCCTCGGGTAACCACTAAACTCTTACCTTTCGTGAGTTTTTGTTTCTTGGTTTGTCTTGTGCCTTTGTTGCTTTCAGTTTTACATCCCACAAAAGAGTATGAGTGAAGTAATGATTCTAGACATTTTCTGCCTAACTTATTTTGTTTAACATGATGATCTCAAGATCCATCTATGTTGTTCCAAATGGCAGTATTTCATCTTTTCTTATGGCTGAGTAGTATTTTATTGTGTATATGTACCACATCTTCTTTATCCAGTCATCCATCAAAGGATATGTTGGTTGTTTTCATGTCTTGGCTGCTGTGAATAATGCTGCAGTGAACATTGAGGTACATATATCTTTATAGAAAAAGTTTTTAGATTTTTTGGGTAGACACCCAGAGGAAGGATTGCTGGGTCATATGGTAACTCTATTCTTAATTTTTTGAGGAACCTCAGTACAGTTTTTGTAGTGGCTATATCAGTTTACATTCCCACCAGCAGTGTGTAAGGATTCCTTTTTCTCCACAGCTGCTCCAGCACTTGTTATTCCTTGTTGATAATAGCCATTCTAACAGGTATGAGGTGATATCTCATTGTGGTTTTGAATTGCATTTCCCTAATAGTGAAGTTGAGTGTTTTTTCATATATCTGTTGGCCATTTGTATGTATCTTCTTACATTATTATAGTAGAATAAATATGTAATAATGCTTCAGATATGAAAAATAATAAAGGTACAAGATATAAATGTTAAAGTAATTTTTATATTAGGAAATCTTGCTAATAATAGAGTCATCAAAGATTTTTTGTATGTAAGGAAATACTTTTACAAAACAATTAGCTTTATTCTAAAATACCAAGAGCCAAAAGAAATTAGATGGGCTTTTTTTATTTTTATTTTTTTAAGATTTATTTTTTATGTGTTTGACAGAGAGAGAGAGAGAGGTAGAGAGGTACAGAGACAGAAGGGGGAGGGCCCAGAACAGTCTCCATAGTTGCACATCATTGGTTTTTCCACATAGTTTTATTCCACAGGTGGGCGGGGCTGCACAGGGCAGGAACTGGGCCGGGGTCTTACCCCGGTGAGAACTGAACTGGGGGCACTTCCCAGTTCAGCATATGGGTCTGCAAGGGCTGGGGCCGGGATTTGATCCTTGGTCCCCGGGGCTGCAAAGTGAGCGCTTAACCCACTGAACCATCCTGGCTTCCCCTAGATGGGCTTTTAAAGTATTTAGTGTGTAGAGAAGATAAATATTTCAGTACCTATTATTTTAGGGTACTACGCTAGAGAGTGAGGGACATTAAAAAACATTAAAACACATTCCTTGCCCTTAAGTTTATAGAGAATAATTCATGATGCAGGATAGTTTACTGCTACTTAAAAGCCATTCTAGCCGTAAAAATCTATGCTGCTAACATGACTGCTTCTTGTGGTTATCATTGCATAGCACATCATCCTAAAACTTAATAGTTAAGAAAAAAGCAATTTTATTCTCAAGATTCTGTGGATTGGCTGGGGATCAGCTGGGCAGTTCTTCTGCTGGTTTTACTTAACATTTCTCATACCATTGCAGTCAGGTAATAGCTGGGCTGCGATGTCGAAGATGACTTCTTTATTCACATGTCTGAGACCTCAGGTCTTCTCCAGTGGATTCTGTCTTTTCATAATGTTTTACCCTCTTTGTGTGGCCCCTTCTCCAATGGGGTAGCCTTATACTATGGATTAGGGAGGGCTCCAAGAGTCAGGAAATGAAATTTTTAGTATTCTTAAGTCTTGGGATCAAGAAGAACAAGAATACTCATTTTCACTCCATTCTACTGGTCAGGGTAGTCACAAGGCCAGCTTGTGCTGGTGAATGGAGTGGAAGAATAAGCTCCACCTTAGTGAGATAAGTGATGGAGGTATTTTTGGAGGTCATCTTTATAGATTAGTTACCACACAACTTTACTAATGGATTAGGCGTTGGAAGTTCTAAGAAATAGAGGATTCTCTGAATTTGGATGACTAAGGAAGTCTCCAAGATTATCTAAGGCTTTTTTCCTAGTCAAAAAGACTATACATAGAGGTGATGGCAAGAAAGGGGTGTGGGGTGAGACTTATGAGATTCTCTGTAGGGAGAAGAGTATGTAAAAATACACAGGTGGGAAAACAAAATCATTAGATTAATAACAGTTCAAATAAAAACTTAAAAAAAATTGACCCAAAGTAATGGTCATGTTTTAATTACTATAGAAAAGACTGGTGAAAATGCATAGGAAGTAAATATTTTTAAAAGGTTGATGCAATTCTAAAGCGAATCTAGGGACTTTTTAAAATGGAACCATATAGGCTTAGAAATAAGATAGTGAAATTTGGGGAAAATTTTTTCTTAGTTTCCATTGGTTTTGAGATTTTATTCTGGCAGCTGAACAATGGCATTCTAATGCAGCATGCTACTTGAAAACAACAAGAAAATATATGTATATGGTGGCTTGGGAGTTTTGTTTTCTGAATGATTAATTTTGGTAGAGTTCAGGTCATACACAGCAACCGAGCCTATCATGTTCATCAGCACTGAGGTGAGAGCTGATAGCTCAGAGAGCAAATAGTACAAATCTCCTAAAAACAAGTCTTGACCTTGGGATAGTTATATATACTGTGCAATAAGAGCCTAGTGTGAACCGCCCTCCCCCCCCAAAGATTTTATTGTTTTTGAGAGGAGGTGAATGAGAGAGAGAGAGAAAGGGGAGGGGCCCAGAGCAGTCTCCATAATTGAACATCTTTAGTTGTGACATAGATTCATTCCACACAGGTGGATGTGGGGCTTCGTGGTGCAAAAACTGAACTGGGGGTCTCCTGCATGGGAGGTGAGTACCTTCACGACTATACCTGCTGTTACCAGTTGCGCCACAGTGCAGCATATGGGTTTGAGTGGGCCAGGGTCAGGATTCAATCCCTGGACCTTGTGGTTGCAAGGCAAGCACTCAACCTGCTTAGCTATCCTGCATCCCCTAGTGTGGATTCTTAATAAAGCAAATCATTACATCTGCCCACACTTTAGAATTAACCAAATAATTCCAGGTAAATAAATAATTCATTCATTAACACTTTTTTTGATAATTTGCTGTATGAATAGTTCAATACTGAAGAAATACAATGGTTTTTAAGCTGTTCTAATTTTTAGAAAGTTTTTTATTAGGTTGGAATCTATGTTTTTTTTATTTCCATGCACTATTTCTGTCGTATAGATAAATATAAATTGCTCCTGCAAGATATTCCTAAATCATCTAAAGGAATAAGCCTTCCCACTGGCCAAATCTTCGCTCCCCAAGATTCTTCAATGATTAATCTTTTTTTTTTTTTTTTAAGATTTATTTTTATTGTTTTGACAGAGGGAAACAGAGAGAAAGGGGAGGGCCCAGAGCAGTCTCCATAGTTGAAACATTAGTTTTCCATATAGTTTCACTCCACAGGTGGGCGTGGGGCTGTGCAGGACAGGAACTGGGCTGGGAGTCTTCTGCATAGGCCCTGGCAAGAATTGAACTGGGGGCACACCCCAGCTCAGCACATGGGTCCGCACAAGGCTGGAGCCGTGATTCGATCCTTGGTCTCCAGGGCTGCAAAGCGAGTGCTTAACCCTCTGAGCCAACCCAGTTTCACCTTCAATGATTAATCGTATACTAAAGCTTTCATAATCCTCATTCATTCATTCAAAAAACATTAAGTTTCACCAGTGAGTTAGACACAGTAAAAATGACTTTTGAGCTATAACACAATATGGGGAGTCAGCCTTGACAAGATCTGCTGGAAGAAAGAGTTCCAACAGTGAACACTCCATCCATAAAGAGGAAATAAACCTAATGTATTCATGGAACAGAAAGTCAGCCTTGCTATAGCATGCTAAAGAAGAGGTGAGTTAGGCCAGATAATATTTGGGCTCTGAAGCCATAATAGGGACTTTGAAATTTATTCTGAATATGAATTTGAAATTTATTCTGAAGATGTTGGAATGTTCTGAGCAGGAAAGTGATGTGACTATAATTTACCTTTTATGCAGATCATTTCTGATTCTGGGTAGAGGAAGAATTACAGGGCCAGGAAGATGCCAGGAAGCTATCACAATAGTCCATAGTGGTGATGGCAACCCGGATTAAGTAGAAATTGTGGAAGTAGTGAGAAGTTGGATTCTCTCTGCCCCTCACACCCCCATCCATCCCATCTTTGCTCTCCATGCATTGTCCCTTCTTATTTTAGTGCAACAGTCCGTGAGTGCTTTTCTCAGGTTCCATAGCTCTTTACTTTTTTGCCTCTAGCCCTGTTTACTCTCCTACTTCCTTTTCTATCATTTCTTGACCATTTTTCTCGCCTATATTTTTTTTTCATTCAACTCTTTTCTGATTTTTTCTTTTTCTTTTTCATGCTGTACATAGGCCTTATGAAGGCCATCTTATTCTCATCACTGAGAGACTAATATTTTACTCCTTTGATGAGGCATATTAAAAGGCCAGTAATATTTAAATTTATCCAGCCTAGGACATTTATAATCTGATCTGGTCTTGTAATAGGGATTATAGAACTAGTTTTCTTTGTCACCTTGTCTGCAAAGTTTGCAAATTGTAGTAGTTCATCAAAGGAAGCTATCAATAAACAAAATGTGAATGTCTTGAAGCTGGATCTAGCTGAGGTACTAATCCAGTCTTGATTTGGTTGTGCTTGTGAATCTTGCTTGGTGCTGGGAATGAATGGATGAATGAATGAATGAGTGAATGAATATAAAATCTTGGTGCAGAAGGGGATCTTCTGGTCCACACAGGCTGAAGTCACCTATCTCTGCATACGTAAGCTGAAAATTTTATACCTTAGTGGTTTTCACATCCTAGACCTAGATCAATGCTTGGGACCATAGACAAGTATGTAAGGCAGCTCACCTTTCTTCTAAGGCAGAATGGGCATTATTCAAGGTCAAAGTATATTGCTGACTTGGGATGCTAACTATCTCTAGTTTTATATATTGCTACATTAGTAATAGTAGGCTTCTCCTGTCATTTCTATCATTAACGTTTAGAAATAGTAACTCACGAGCCAGCTAGATCCCTTTTTAACAGTAATAGTTAACAAGG
The DNA here is from genome assembly GCA_004027555.1 of Craseonycteris thonglongyai. Lineage (NCBI taxonomy): Eukaryota > Metazoa > Chordata > Mammalia > Chiroptera > Craseonycteridae > Craseonycteris > Craseonycteris thonglongyai. Next base: position 12,253 of record PVKE010020086.1, read on the forward strand.
CAGGGATTAGGGGCAGCTAAGAGCAAAAGCAGAGTAGATACTGCAGCTGAGGTCCTAGAATTGGCTATTTCTTAGAAATTCCCACTGTCAGAATTTTTATGGTTAATTTTGTCATACAAATTAAATTTTTCGTTGTCATGTTAAAATACTTAAATAGTCCCTAAAGGCAAAAGGAAGAGCACGTACTACTTTTTCTTAGTCATAGGAATTGGCAATAGGAAAATGTTCCACATAGTGAGGGAAGTGCCATTAATTAAAAGAGCACAGAGGTGCTTTCACAGGGCAACCTGTGTGCCTGGGGTGGGGCTGTGATTGAGGCATTGGTTTTCACTTTGACAAAGTCTCTGCAAGAATAATTTATGCAATGTGCGCAGCTCATCCTGTGTGCACACATCTTTAGGTAAGGGTGATCTATTTTTGAAAGTGAAGGAACTCTTCAGAGTTACTTAGTTAAATAATTAAATAAATTATTTCATTTTATTTTTATACTTTAGGATTTGGGGAGAGAGCTAGGATACAATAATATAGGGCTTTTTTCCTAGGTATGCACAGAAAGGGCTGTCTGAATTGGGGAGAGCAGGAGAGCCCTTCAATCTAGACCTCTATTGATGAACAATATCATTTCAGTTGCTGTTTTCAACTGAAGTTATATAGCTGGTTACAGAGAGGTGCACAATTTAAGGAAAAAGATGTGATCTTTTAGGGAAACATTCGTGCCCAGTTAACTGTTCACTACTTTACATGTTCATCAGTTTATCTACGTCCCAGCCTCCTATTATAAAGAAAAAAGTCCAAAGTTAGTTGCTACAGAATTGGGCTGGGTTTGAGTTGCTGCTGTTTACAAACTGTATTTTAAACCTCGGTAAAATGTAGTAGGGAACAAGTGGCATCACTGTCTACTTAGTTTAAGTGGAGATGGGGAGGGTGGGAAAAATAAACCTAGTAACAGCTTCTGCGGCATAGCTAAATAAAGTGGTACAAGTTGATATTTAAATATCTTGCCAGATTTTTTAGCCAGTGTGAGTCTATTGTACCACAAAATTGGGACAGCTAGGAAAATTGCTCAAAAACACTGTTTTAAGAAATATACTTTAAGTTTATCTTTTGACTTGCTTTGCATAAGTAAACCACATGCTAACACACTACTCACTTTTTTTAAAAAATATTTTATTTATTTATTTTTTGACAGAGACAGACAGAGATACAGAGACAGAGAGAGAACTGAACTGGGGGAGCTCCCAGTTCAGCATATGGTTCCGCACGGGCCAGGGCCGGGATTCGATCCCTGGTCCCCAGCGCTGCAAAGTGAGCGCTTAACCCACTGAGCCATCCCGGCTTCCCCCACACTACTCACTTTAAGAGCACTTTCTAAACACCACAAAGTCAGTTTCAAAATCTAGACAATTTCCAGTCCCTCTGTCAGAAAGCAAATAACAACAAAAGACTTATCCCAAACGGAAGTCAACCAGAATGTTGGAGAACCTGCACAGTAACTTGCTTTGCACAACAACTTCAAGAAATTTTGTGAATAACCCACAGTGGGGAAGCATGTAACCTCATAATACTCATAACGTATTGCCCAAGTTCCACATGATAACAAGGTAAATGTTTGCTTAAGAACTCTTTAGGGGAGCCGGGATGGCTCAGTGGGTTAAGCGCTCACTTTGCAATCCCGGGGACTGAGGATCGAATCCCAGCCCAGGCCCGTGTGGACCCATATGCTGAACTGGGGAGTGCCCCCAGTTCAGTTCTTGCCAGGGTGAGACCCTGGCCCAGTTCCTGCCCTGTGCAGCCTCGCCCACCTATGGAATGAAACTATGTGGAAAAAACAATGATGTACAACTATGGAGACTGTTCGGGGCCCTCTCCTTTCTCTCTGTCTCTGTATCTCTCTCTCCCTGTCAAAAACAAAATAAATCTTTAAAAGGGGGATGGTGATATATATGAAATAATCAGGGGATGCGCTCCCATATTTGAAACCCCAAATTAACTACATCCATGACCATACCCAGGATCTGAGCACTACAAATGATCTCATCCTTTGGTTTAAAGAAATCAGAAATGTAACTTTTCCACCAAAATACTAATTGTTGACCTGCTGGAATGAAGGTATAATAGGAGTGGAGGATGTGTGGTGTTATTTATGATTCTTTGCACTTTTTGCCCTGTGAGCATTTGTGAGCTGGCTCCTAGTGACCACATATAGGTACAATTATTTATTTATTCATTTATTTCTTTTCTGCTGAAGAGCACAAGATGGTTGATTACTTGTAGAGTTTTCCATCATGGATACAATTTCCAGATAATTTTTGTAGTGCCATAAAACCGTTGTATACCAACTTTATTTTAAAGATTTATTTTATTGATTTTTGACAGAGAGAAACAGAGACAGAGAGACAGACAGAAGGGGGAGAGCCCAGAGCAGTCCCCATAGTTGACATTAGTTTTCTATATAGTTTCACTCCACAGGTGGGCACAGGGCTGTGCAGGGCAGGAACTGGGCCAGGAGCCTCCCATATAAGTTCCGGCAAGAACTGAACTGGGCACACCCCAGTTCAGCATGTGGGTCCGCATGGGCCGGGGTCAGGATTCGATCCTCGGTCCTCGGGTCTTCAAAGTGAGCGCTTCACTTGCTGAGCCATCCCAGCTTTCCCCCAATTTTATTTTAGAAGTCTGACACTTAGCTTTAAGCCCACATCAGGCCTATTAAAGTTAAAATGTCGAATTTTTTCTAACATTACTTTTTTTTCAACCACTACAGAAGAAAACAAAACAAATTAATGTACTGGTCTTAAACACTCTATTTCTGAATATGGTAAAGCTATGATGGTGAGATATTTTATTGTGATGATTCAGGATTCATTCTTATTGTGATGTATTACCCGGTACACACTGGATGCATGAAACAGGGAATAGCAATTAATCTTATTTTGAAGATATGAACTTAAAATCCAGAAGAACAGGATCAGAGCTGTGTACACAGAAGATTCATAGGATGCAGAATGTCAGACATATTTATGTGACAATTTGAAAATATACTTGATTCTTATAGCTCCACTCCTTGCAGGAAAAGGAAATCCATCTCATATTCTTCATGGAAAAAGATCAAGTAAAAATAAATCTGAATAAAGTAGAAACAGGAGAGGTTAACTACTAGTATAAATAGAAATACATTGTGTATAAAAACTTAAATAATTTAATTTTACATTAAATGTGGAAGAAAGAAAAAATTTGACTCGTGACACAAAAGGCAACTGTTTCTAATGTGGTGAGTTTGTGGATTATGCTGCTGTTTTTTGGAGATGGATACAGCTTCAGTGTGTGAGAGTGATTTTTTCCAGCTTCATTGAGATATAATTGACATATAACATTGTATAAGGCATACAAAGATTTGATGTGATATGCTTATATTGCATTGTGATTACCACTGAAACATTGGCTAACATCTCTATCACTCATTTAAGTTGAAGAAGCACTCAGATAATTAGCTCAAATTAATTTGTCAATTCTTAGGTAGCATGACTAAAATCAATTCTTATCAATAAAGTTTCATTTATCAGAAGTGCCAAACATCTACTTTTTTTTTGTGCTGATTTTGTGTTTCAGTTTGATTCTGAGGGTGCTCATAAATTAGTAAGGTGGTTACATTTGAATGAGGCAGCTGAAGAATATTGTGTAATATTTAACAATTCATATTTCACTTAAATTTATATATATGTAGGTATACATATAATATACCTAAAGCATGATATCTGTTATAACTATATTGACATTGTGTTACAATTGCTAATAGTGTTATTTTTATAAAAAAATTTAAAACATTTAATTATTTTCAAAAACTAAAATCTCAGCATTATTTAAATATATTGTATTTAAAATTTTGATGTGAATTAGTTTTATCTTACTTTTCACGTCCAGTAGATAATTTTGAAAAGAAATATAGTTTTGAAAATATGCACGTAAGATTAATATTTTGATTTTTCAAATTACCTTAATTTACATTTTATAAAAATATGAACATATTTTGTAAAAATATTATGCACATATTTATGATTATTTAAAAAAATTTAGGGGAAGCTGAGATGGCTCAGTGGTTTAAGCGCTCACTTTGCAGCCCTGGAGCTGAGGATCGAATCCCAGCCCTGGCCCATGTGGACCCATATGCTGAACTGGGGTGTGCCCCCGATTCAGTTCTTGCTGGGACCTATGTGGGAGGCTCCTGGCCCAGTTCCTGCCCTGTGCAGCCCCGCACCCACCTGTGGAGTGAAACTATATGGAAAACTAATGCTGTCAACTGTGGAGACTGCTCTGGGCCCTCTCCCTTCTCTCTGTCAAAAAACAATAAAAATAAATCTTAAAAAAAATAAAAATGATTACTTTCAAATTAGCACAGACTACAAATCTTGACTATAACAATGTAATAGTGCTTTTGCAGAAAGGAAGGTGAGAAAAAAATTTTAAATTAATTTATGAATGATATAGTTCTTTATTTTATTGCTCAGTCCATCCACAGACCACTTAGATAAGTATAATACATATTAAATTTTATTCTCTGTTATTTTGCTGACAAAATACAGTTATATGTAAAGGAGCAAAGTTTTATACACTTTATCTTTCTGTTTTGAAATTTGCCAAAGTAGGAAGATGGAATATATTTATTTAGAAGGTACTTTGATATATAACTGTAAATATGCAGAGTATAGTATGTTGGCCTCCATTTGTATTCTTGCCAGGTGCTCACAATGTTAGGGTTCTCCAGGATGGCTGGTTAATTGGTAATAGACTTCACAATGTTTTGAACATTTTATTTTTCACAAATTGGAGAATTAAAATAATTTAAGCAAAAAATCTTTCATGGGCTTAGTTAGTTTTATTATGCTGGTTTTCTAATGTCTAGTTTTAATGGCCACCACTCAGCACACTATTTTTGCAATCTTCTCATCTGACAGGAGCTCCTGGTAAGAGTTGCCAGGGGCTATTGTCGGTGCAGGAACTGGCTCCATCTTTGCTTCATCCCTCCTCCCACCACTTTGCTTCTGATTGTTCCACTTGGCTAGGTTTTCCAGGCTGTATTCTGCTGATTTTGCTCCAAGGTCTTTGTATTGATAATGTATTTGGGTAGTTGGTCAAGTTTTAATTTGGCATCACCTCAAAGTGCTGCGTTTGGTTTCATCTACTACATACTCCTCCATTCACACCTTTCTGCCCCATGCTCCCTAGACCCTCAAACGCCACTCTACCCACTTTGCATATTGCTAAGAGAAGATATAGTTTTATAAATAAGCTAAACTTTCATATAACCACTATTCAATTGATAATACCTAAAATTCATAAATGGATTTTTTTTTTAAATAGGGGATTTTATGAAAAGTAAGTGATTGTCCTTGGGAAATGACATTAAGGATTAGAAGGGGTAATTTATTGTTCTGTACTATTTAATTTTTTTTTTTTTATCACATACACGATCTACATTAAGTTTACTTAATTTCTGTTTGGTCTTGTATCCCCTACTAAGAGCTCAAGTTCAGTCTATATGGTCAAACAGGAAACAAAGGCTTTCTTTTTTTCCTACTTATGACATATGCTTCAATCAGACTGTTTTATTCTCTCCTAGTTATAAAACAAACTCCCAGTGTATATCAATGGGAGGAGAAAATCCCTGTGAAACTAATGTCCCTCTCTTCAAACTAGCATTGACTGACTGACTATAAGCAGCAAAATGTCTTAATACATATACCATTTACTGTTTGACAATATTAAACTGTGTTCAGAACATATGGTGTTCAGTTCCATCAGTCAGTTTTCCACTGTTCTTTGGATCCGATCCTGTACATTGTGACTTTGCCATTTTAATGGGCCTATGTGTCACAAATAGGCAATATCTTTAAACAGGCTAGTGTTTATTTCTTTAAATAAATAGTTGGGAAGTGCATACTAGTGAAATAGTATCCAAATTGATTGGTTTTCCCTTTGGTTTTCAAATAATTTGTTTTATTCAACACCTTTTTTTTATTTTTCCAGTCTGCTTTTTCCAGGAGATATGAGGGGCACAATAATGAATAAGACATAGCCTTGATATTAGAAAAACTTGTTGTCTAATAATACTAATTATAGTTCTTGACAAGTTCTGTGGTTGGTATAGAAAGTATGTGGGAGCACAAAGGTGGGCAAAAAGATTAAAAATGACATTCTCTGCTTGAATGAAGCAGACTTTGGAATTTAGTTCATGTGGTAATTAAACACAATCACTAATTTAAAAACAATTACTTCCAATTTACTACTGATAAAATATATCTTTTTAAGTGATGTGAGTGATTTATTTAGAGATAAACTTAGTTTGTTTAGAGATAACTTAGTGTCTAGTGAAAGATAAGTCCATACTATGAATCCTTAATTTTAATTATGAGTTAAATAACTAAACTAAGAAAATTATTTCTAAGGTTTCTTACTTACAAATAAATTCTAAGGCTTTCTACTTTCTATTTTCCACTGAGAACTATCCTAACTAATGCTATTATTATGTTATTAATTTTTTTTTTTTTGAGAGCTCCCATTAAGAGATCCCACTGAATTTTACCATAATCATTTTTAGACATGATATCTATTAATCCCAAACCAGGCCATAATCTGGCTACTCTCAAAAATAAGTTATAGTTAAAAAAAGTAAACTCTGAAGTATGAAACAGTTGTTGGAGAAACTAAATAGATATAAATTTGGTGTTTTATATTCAGTGTACCTTGATTTTGGAAATTGCATATAAATTCGGCAGAGGAGAGTTGCTATATTTTTTAACCTTGGTTTTCTAACTAAAAAAACCTATTATAACTTTGCTGTCTTTACCATATAAAGAAATATATTAAGTGTTTTCAAAGGCAGTTAATATACTTATGCTTTTCTGAATCAGCATCTAAAGTAAGAAAGCAAACATACCCCACTTTAGAATTTTAAAGTTAAAAGCATTATTGTATGGACAGATGCAAAGAAGACATAAATTAGTCAATATTATTACTGTAATTTGTTCCAGCAAGGGGTAGTGTCTTCCTAAACCAATACCTAAGAGATTGCCAACTATTCCAAGGTTTATGCAGTCTTCTATGGGGCTAGCAATTATTAACAGGTATACTTGTTGAAATGCCTAGATGAGCTTCCAAATCAGACAGTAGACTTGATCTGGATTGTTAGCTAATATATAAATCAGAAGGGCCAGCAAAACTGCCCATGTCTACTTTCCTAATTGCCAACCACATGTGTTTCTCTCCCTTACGAATTCAATGTAAGCCTGAATTCTAGACATTATAAAACATATTAGCCAGATCCTTACTGACTTTTAGTAAACAGAATTGAGTGTAAATAATATTTATGACCTTGTAGACTACTTGGCTGAATCCATCTTAAAAGGCAGTTTCATTCTGCTTATATAGCAATGTTTCACTATCTACAGTAGCACACATGCACATACACAAAAATACACTTGGACCAAGCCAAAAGGAGAGAAGAAAGAGTAATTCACCAAGGAAAGAAATATATAAAGGAAGGTGGCTAAACTGAGACTTCATACAACTGTTTATTTGTCATAAAACCATCCATGAGCTAAGATATAAGCATAAGCATTAAGTGAATGACAGTTGTTTTATTGTGTTTTCAACATTTTTAGTTGTATCTTAAAAAATACCAGATGCTGTCCACATGATGCCAAACATATGGCTTTTGGCTGTGTTCTTGTGATCTGTAGTAGATTGCTATAATGTACAGGGCAGGAAAAATAGCGATTTACAGATAGCCCTGGCCTGAGTGGCTTACAGCTGGATCTAATTTCACTGAACTGATGGCCTCTTCCCTCCAGCACCTTCTATTTTATCAAATGCCACATATTGTTTTTTGAAGTGGTTCTTGTTGTCATAGTGAATACCACAGATGGATAGCACACAGGACATTTGGTTGTCTGTTTTCTAACTAAGTTCAGGACCTACTGTTGTTCATGTTTGGGTGGAGGACATATTTCACGGGACTGCCCAAGAAAACTAATGGCTTTCAGCTGCCTAGGAGATAATGTATAAGACATTGCTCACTTGGTTGACATACTTAGAGGCCATTATAGCCGTTTGAGTTCTTAAGCACTAATGTGGTGCCTCCCAAGTGTGTCTTTGTATCAGTTCCTAAACTGACATATCACCTAGAGAGAAGGGAAAAGGGTAAGAAGGAAAATGAATAAATGATAATAGTTACTCAATTTAATTGTGATTGCTTATATACTTTTCTGCCTCTTTTATTATAGTTTGCACTTGAGGGCACAAAATATGTCTTGTTCAACACTGAATAGCCTGCATATAGCCCAGGGGCTGGTGCATAATAGGGACTTAAATATCTGTTGAGTGTATGAGAGATAGTACTCAAAGAGTTTCTGTAGATTTGATAATTTTGGAGGGGGTGGATGAGTAGTGTATGAACAGTAATGTTTTAAACTTCATTCTGTTTTCTAACTTTTTCTTAAGCCCTATTATTCTAAGAATCATCTTTGTTGCTCCTTTTTCATGTCATTTGTTTCTTCTACTGTAGCATAATGCTTGTGTGTGCATTTACTGCATTTCACCTATCGTTCCTTAACTGATGGATACCAAGACTGCCTCCAATTCTCAACGTGTCTCTACTGCTGCCATGACGTTGTGATGTGACCATATGGGAGATTGTTTCTATCCACATTTGCGGATTAGGCTGGTCAAGTTTAAAAATGTTACTGAAGCCATACTTATTTTTTTTTTTAATGGGAGACTTCCATGAGGTTTCTATCTCCTTAGCCTTCATGTGGAAAACCAGGCACAGATATCCCTAAACCATTCCTAAGGATTCTGTAGTCCTCTAGTTTTGTCCCCGAGAGGAGTTTACATTGATTTTTCCTCTCTGAAACAGTCTCATCCAACCTACTTAAATTTTGTGAGGGCAGCAGACCCTCCATTAACCAGCACTCATGAAGATTGGTAGATGTTGGATAAATGTAGGAAGATTCTCAATTTGTGCTGGTTGCTTGAATTCCTGTTAATGGAGAATCTACTGTGTAAATTTATCCCAGTTATCTTCATGGCTTAACCTTTTGGGTTCCATAATACCCAGCTCTAGGAAATCAAGACTGATTCTGTTATTGCCTTCTTATGATCCATTATCCACAATGCAAGAGATTGTTCTTGGTTTTTTTCTTTTTTTTTCTTTTTTAGGCACTTATTTATTTTATAAAATTTATTTTTAATATGATACAGTAGACATAATACAAAATTTACCTTCTTAATTTTTAAATGTACAATTCTCTGGTATTAAATACATTCATAATGTTGTACAAACATCACCACCATCCATCTTTATAACTATTTTCAACTTGTAAAACTGAAACTCTATATCCATTAAAAATCTTCATTCCCAATCATTTCAGCCCTGGAAACCAGCATTCTACTTTTTGTCTCTATGACTTTGACTATTCTAAGAATCTTATGTAAGTGGAATCATACAGTATTTTTCTTTCATTGTCTGGATTATTTCACTTAGCACAATGTTCTCAAGTTTCATTCATGTTGTAGCATTTGCCAGAACTTCCTTTGTTAGGGCTGAATAATATTCCATTGCATCCATTTTGCTTATCTGTTCATCTTTTGACAAATACTTGGATTGCTTTCATGTTTTAATTGACTAATACTGTGAACATGGGTGTGCAAATATCTCTTTCAGCCCTTGCTTTAAATTTTTTTGCATATATACCCAAAAGTGGAATTGCTTGATCATATAGTAATTCTCTTTATAGTTTTTTTGAAGAATGCCACACTTTTTTTCCTATAGCAGCTATACCATATTTTAAAAAAGATTTATTTTATTATTTTTGACACATAGAGACAGAGAGAGACAAAAAGAAGGGAAAGGGCCCATAGCAGTCTCCATAGTTGTATGTCATCAGTTTCTGACAGAATTTTGTTTCACACAGGTGGCCAGGGGTGTGCAGGACAGGACCTGGACCAGGGGCCTCCAGCTTGGGAGGCATGCCCCCATTAGCTGGGGGCCGAACTAGGGGCCTCCGAAAGGGGAAGATCACCCTGGCAAGAACTGAACTGGGTCCACATCCCAGTTCACCATATGGGCCTCAGCCGGGACCGGGACTCGATCCTTGGACCCTGGAGCTGCAAAGTGAGTGCTTAACCCACTGAACCATCCCAACTTCCCCAGCTGTGCCATTTTATGGTCCCAATTTCACCATATCCTCACGAAATGTTACTTTCTAATTTTTGATAGTAGCCATCTGAATGGGTGTGAGGTGGTATTCATTTTTCCTATGATTAGTGATATTGAGTATATTTTCATATGCTATTCACTATATGTGTATCTTTAGAGAAATGTTTACTCAAGTAATTTGTTAATCTTTTTTTTAAGTAGTGTTTTTGAGTTTTAGTTGTCTATATATTCTGGATATTGATCTCTTATTAGATATGTGACTTGCAGATATTTTCACCCCTTCTGTGGGTTGCCCCTTTACTCTGTTGATAATGTCTTTGATGCACAAAAATTTTCAAATTTTTTGTAAAGTCCAGTTTGCTTATTTATTCTCTAGTTGCCTGTGCCTTTGGTGTCAGAACCAAGAAATTATTGAGAAATCCAATGTCATGAAGTTTTGCCCTATATTTTCTTATAAGAGTTTTAGGTCTTACATTTAAGTCTTTGATCCTTTTTTTATTTTTATTTTTATTTTTTTAAAGAACTTATTCTTTTATTTTTTTTTCTTCTTTCCTTCCTTCCTTCCTTCCTCCCTCCCTCCCTCCCTCCCTCCCTCCCTCCCTTCCTTCTTTCCTTCCTTCCTTCCTTCCTTCCTTCCTTCCTTTTTGACAGGGAGAGCGAGAGATACAGAGACAGAGAGAGAACTGAACTGGGGGAGCTCCCAGTTCAGCATATGGTTCCGCACGGGCGGGGGCCGGGATTTGATCCCCGGTCCCCGGCGCTGCAAAGTGAGCGCCCAACCCACTGAGCCATCCCGGCTTCCCCTCTTTGATCCTTTTGAGTTATCTTTTTTCATATGGTGTAAGATAAGGATTCAACTTTATTCTTTTGCATGTGGATATCCAGTCTTCCCAGAACCATTTGTTGCTAAGACTGTGCTTTCTTCATTGAATTGCCTTTACACCATTGTTAAAAATTACTTGACATATGTGAGATTGTTTGTTTCTGGGCTCTCTATTTTATTCCATTGGTGTATATGCCTGTCTTTATGTAAGTACCACACTATTTTGATTACTGTAGTTTTGTATTAATCTTTTAAACTAGGAACTGTGAGTCTTCCAGCTTCATTCTTCTTTTTCAAGATTGTTTTGGCTATTTGGGGCCCCTCAATATTCTATATGGATTTTAGGATGTGTTATTTTGTGCTTGAAAAAAAACAAAAAAATACCTCACTGGGTTTTTTAGTGATTTGAATCTGTAGATTGCTTTTGGTAGTATTAGCATTTTAACAAGTTTTCTTTTAATTCATAACCATAGGTGTGTTTCCATTTATTTATATTTATTATTTTTTAATTTTCTTCAGCAATGCTTTGTAATTTTGATTATATAAGTCTTTCACCTCTTTGGTTAAGTTTATTTTTAAGTATTTTATTCTTTTTGATGCTATTGCAATGAAATCATTTTTATAACTGCAGTTCCCATTTTATTTGGTGTTTTGATCATAAATGGATTTTGTATTTTGTCAAATGCTTTTTCTGCATTAATTGATATAATCATATAGTTTTTATATTTTTATTTTGCTTTATAGTGTGTTAAATTTTTCAATTTGTGTGCTGAACCATCCTTGTGCCTCTGGGATAAATCCCACTTGATTGTGGTGTATAATTGTATTAATGCATTGCTGTATTCTATTTGCTAGTATTTTGCTTAGGATTTTTTGCATCAGTGTTCGTCAGAGATATTGCTATAGTTTTCTTATTTTTGTGCTATCCTTACCAGGTTTTGGTAATAGAGTAATGTTGGCTTTGTAGAATGAGTTGAGGAGTATTGCCTTACTCCTTTTTAATTTTCTGGAATAGTCTGAGGAGGATAGGTGCTAATTCTTCTTTGAATGCTTGTTAAAACTCATTGATAAGACTGTCTAGTCCTGGACTTTTACCTTTGGGGAGGTTTTGAATAATTGTTTTAAGTTCTTTACTTTTGATTGGTCTATTTAGGTTTTCCAGTCCTTCCTGGTGAAGTCTAGGCACACTATATGTTTCTAGAAATTTATTCACTTCTTCTAGGTTATTAAATTTGGTACCATAAAGTATTTTATAATATTTTCTTATAATAATTTGTATTTCTGTAGTATCAGTCATAATTTCTTCCCTCTCATTTCTAATTTTGGTTATTTGTATTTTTTCTCTTTGTCCTCTGGTGAACATTGTCAGTGGTTTTTAATTTTATTTTTTCAAAGAACCAGCTCTTTGTTGCGTTAATTTCATCTATTTTATTTCTGTTCTCAATTTCATTTAATTCTGCTTTAATTTTTATTATTACTTCCTTCTGCTCACTTTGGGGTTCTGTTGCTCTCATTTTTCTAGTTCTTTAAGATGGGATGTTGGGGGAAGCCGGGATGGCTCAGTGGGTTAAGTGCTCACTTTGCAGCACTGGGGACCGTGGATCGAATCCCGGCCCCTTGCCCGTGTGGACCCATATGATGAATTGGGGAGTTCCCCCAGTTCATTTCTCTCTCTGTCTCTGTATCTCTCTCTCTCTCTCTCTATCTCTGTCAAAAACAATAAAAAATAAATAATAACTCTTGAAAAAAAAAATGGGATGTTAGGATGTTTACTTGTGATTTTTCTTGTTTCTCAAGATAGACCTATAATGATAGAAATTTCCCTCTTATTACCCACCATTATATATGGTCAATCCCAAAATAAGAGACACTCCTATGCTCAATATTTTATGTTTTTGCTATATAAAATGCATAGCATTTCTTTTATTGTTTGTAGAAAACATTTTGTTGGTTTACATTCAGCACAAATAGAAAAATATAGAAATAATACGTATACAGTAAGATTAAAGGAGGAGAGAGTACAATAAGTGGATAAATACCTTGCTAATATAAATACTGCCATCTCATTTTATTTTTTACCCTATAAAGTACTGATTATATCTTTTTAGGTTAGTTTATGGCAATCTCCTGCAGCATGGTGAATTGGAGATACTTATGTAATTGTAGAGGAAAGGAAAACTTAGTTGTAAGTTATAACAGACTGGAACATGTATTTTGTTTTAGGGGAAGAAGATTAATGAAAGCTTTATTACATACCTTTCAAGGTGTTCCTATTGGAAACTTCTTAGAACATATTGCACTACATGGTTTCACTTTCATTATTTTCCCCCCACTTGGTCCTGGGTATGTTACAGTAGTATTGGAAAAGAAGTAACTAAATGAAAGACATTATTTGTTTTTAGTTGTTTTCAGGGACGATTAAAGCCAAGCAGAAATAATGTTAATGTTACTGTGACGGGAGAGAGAGATAAAAAACATTTGGATAATTCATCTAAAGAGAAAAAAAAATTGTCATACATCAATTACCTAAATGTTACAGGTAAAATATTTTTTATTATTTTTAATTTAATAAAGTGAATTATGAACATTATGCTAATGAGGACAGATTATAGCTTTGCCTAGTAACAATCATCTTAAATACTTGTGGAAACAAAAAATGCTAATAAACCCAACAAATATTTAGTGGCTGTAAACTTTTGTTTTTCTTTGGATAATTGTGCAACCATAATAATTATCCATTCAATTAGTATCAGGTAACACAGGTTGTTCATATTCTTCTCAGTATGCCAGTAATGATATGAAGTCACATTCTAGAGAAGTGATTTCTCTGGTGTTTAACACTAAATGCTATGTTCAGCTCCAAGTTCTATGTTTAAAAATTAGATTCTTGGCTGTCCTTTTGATTCTAAAATTAAAATGTGTGGAATCCGCAAAATTAACACTTTTTGAGGTTTTTCCATGGCTACTGTAACTAAACACATTAGACACAGGAAGAATTGCTGTATTTGAACTGTTTTGGAGATCATAAACAAATATATTATGAAAAAATTATTTTTACATACTTTCCAATGAAGATTATTTTTTAAGTAAATGAATTATGGTCTGTGGAAAAGAAAATGCCATTTACATAGACTTTAATGTATGTAATTGCTTTCTTTTTTACTTAATAATAATAACTCTTGTGATTAAATTTGGGATTACTATTGTACTTCAAAAGTAGAACCATTATTTGAAAACTCACTTTATATAATGTAAATGAGTTGAGGAAACTTAGTAATAGAAAAGGTACCAGAGCAATCTTTCTTAAACCTTATCACCTGTACCTAAGCCACCCATGAGGACAGATATCTATTTATTATAGCACCCTAGTCCTTACTAGAAAATATTTGAAAATTTTATAGTAGTTATTTCTAATATCTGATAATTTTATAATCAGCGTATTCTTCATATCTAAGATAACATTTTTCCCTGAAATATATTTTTCTTGTTGCCATTTTGTCTCCCAATGGAGAGGAAACACAGGTTATCATTCTTTGTTCATAAATGAAGACAATTATATAATCACTTGTGAATCTTTTCTTCTTTAAGGCTAAAACTTTAATTTAAAAAAAAAATTTTCTCTATGATGAATTTTACTATTTAAACTTTAAATTCTTTAACTTGCCTTCTACACCTCCCTTTTATACTGTACATGATTTTTAAAATTTCTTTTATTAAAAAAAATGGAATGACTCTTTAAATCAACACAAGTCTAATGTTAAATAAGTGGAAAGGTATTTGGGTTTGGAAATTTCACCTGTTGTTACTTTATTCCAGTTTTTTAGTGAAAGTTTGCCAGTGCTCTAATTATTTCAGCTTAGCTTTAAATATGTCTCTGATATTTTACTATCATATTTATGTGTAGTCATTTATTTCTTATTTTGTATTGAATAAAGCAGAGAATACTTGGGAAGTTACACAAAAGTACTGTGTTGAACTCTTAATCCAGGGGTATATGAGGTGGCTTAGTAACTTTATTAGAAAATAAAGCAATCATGCATTTTTGCAGACAAAATTATAAAACATTTGGAAATTAGTATTAACATTTTCTTATTGGAAAGCATTATTGCTTGGGATTAGAGACACCAAGAAACATAACAAATTATTCATTAACTCATGGAACTACTGTTTCCCAATGCCAAGACCAATAATAGACCAATCAAACATAGGGAAGTAGAGATATGAGGGGAGCAATGGACACAAAAGGAAGAAGCATAATGGAAAAGTATTATAATATGAAAGAAAGGAAAAATAATTATATTTACAGTAACAACTAAGAAATAAAGCGCTTAAAATAAAGCAATATAAGAATTGTAGAAAAAATAAGGACAGAGGAGATCCAAGATGGCGGCATGAGAGGAGAACACCGATAACTGCCTGGGAAGGGCCTTGTGAACAGAGGGGAATCCACAGGGGAAACCCTGAGAAGCAACCTCAACTAAGAGAACCACACAACACGGAACAACACACAAAGGTTAGAGAAAAAACGAGAGAGCGGGAGAGG
>PVKE010020087.1:0-27821 GCA_004027555.1 Craseonycteris thonglongyai
ATTTATATTTTTCTAATATGTCAAATTTGCTGATATAAAATATTTCATAATTTTCAATTTTTATTATTATATTTTCTGAGAAGTGTATAGTAATGTCTGCTATGTCATTTCTAATTTTGATAACTTGTGTCCCGCCTTTTTTTTTTTTTGTCTTTTTAAATCTGGAACATGGTTTAGATATTCTAATGATCGTTTTTTCCAAGAACCACTTTTGTTTTTATTATTTTTTTTCTATGATATTCTATTTCTATTTGATTCTGTTCAACTTGGCATTTTCTTACCTTTTGTTTGCTTTTTTTTTTCAGATTTATTTTTATTGTTTTTGACAGAGAGATACAGAGTCAGAGAAGGGGGAGGGCCCAGAACAGTCTCCATAGTTGCACATCATTGGTTTTTCCACATAGTTTCATTCCACAGGTGGGCAGCGCTGCACAGGGCAGGAACTGGGCCAGAGTCTCACCCCAGTGAGAAATGAACTAGGGGCACTCCCCATTTCAGCATATGGGTCCACACGGGCCGGGGCCTGGATTCAATCCTCGGTGCCCAGGGCTGCAAAGTGAGCACTTAACCCACTGAGCCATCCCGGCATTCCCTTGTTTGCTTTTTGTTTAATAAGACCTTTTTTTGTTTTAAATTAAAATGTTAGAAATTTCTACAACTTTGTTTCCAATATAGGCATTTAAAACTACATATTTCTGTCTATGCATGGACTGGCTGCTTTCTATGAAATTGTATACATTCAGGCCAAAATATATTATAATTTTACTTGTCATTTTCTCTTCCCATCCAATATAATTATTTATAATACATTTATATACGTTATAAACTGCTGAAGAGTATAATAATTTTAATAATTACTTTGTTTATAAATAAATAAAAAGAAGAACAAAAATTGTATTTTGCACTAATATAGACATTTGTCATTTGTGATGTTCTTTGTTCTTTTCTAAAAATATAAGTTTTCACCTGTCATTACCACTGAGTTTAAAAAACGACCACACCTTACTTGTGTTCTTGACAGGTTATTTTTTTTCTTCTATCCATTTACTTTCATTATTGAATAAAATAAAAGTTTTAATTTAACAATTTTCTTTGTTTTGTTTGTTTGTTTTTGTTTAATGTTCTTCCGCTCTCTTCTGCTTCCACGATTATCTATTAATTGGATAATAGTTATTCTGTACATTATATTCTATTTTTCTCTCCCTTTTTTCATCTTCGATAGTTATTTTTGGCTTTCAACAGTTTGGATATGATATGTTTCAGTCTGAGCTTATTTTGTTTACTTTGGTGTTATTCTTGTGTTTGAAATGTTATTTTAACAAATTTGAAAAAATTATATGAGCATTTCATTCTGTATATATTTTTCTGTTTATTATGTTCTCTCTTCTCTTATTCCAGTTAGAAATATGCCCAATCATATATTTAATATTCTGATAATATTTTGCAGTATTTTATGTTTTATTCACCTTGGATTATGTCTTTTGATATATGTTTATATATTTTAATCATTTTTTAAGATTTATTTTATTGCTTTTGACAGAGACAGAGAGAGACAGAGAGAAGGGGAGGGCCCAGAGCATTCTCCATAGTTTGTACATCATCAGTATTTGACAAGGTTTTGTTCCACACAGGTGGGTGAGGGCTGTGCAGGGTGGGAACTGGGCTGGGGACTCCCCCATGGGAAGCACACCCCAGTTCAGAATATGGGTCCACACAAGATGGGGCTGAAATTTGATCCTCGGTCCCTGGGGCTGCAAAATGAATACTTAAACCACTGAACCATCCTGGCTTCCCCTCATTTTTATTTCACTAAATCCATTCAGTGAACATGTTTTCCAGAAATTCAAATTTTCATTTTCAGAATTTCTATTCAATTAATTTAATTGTTTCTATTTCATATTGAAAGTTAGTCATCTTTTACTAAGATTTTATGTAGTAATATATATATATATATATATATATATATATATATTATTTCTTTTTCTTTAATTAATTGAATATATAATAACCAGTAGAAACTCTTTGTCTCTCAGTTTTAGTGACAGATTTTTCTAAGTGTCAGTCTTAATTTTTTTTATTTTTCTTTTCATATTAGTATATATTCTATATTGATGTCTTACCATATCTTGAGTAGTTTTAGATTTTATACCGGATATTATGTATGGTTTAAACTTTGCTATTTTGGCTACAACAGGAATTGGCTATCTCTGTTGTTTGGGACTTCGTGCTGTGATGCTGGTTGGCATATCACCTGAGTGAGAGCATGTCACTGTGGTTTGGGTCTGTAGCCCAGTAGAGGTCATTGGTAGGACCTGTTTCTCTACTTTTTGGTGAGATGGGGTTCTAAGACCACTCCTTGTCCTCTTTTGTTAGAAAATCTGTCTTTGCTTTAGATTTTGTTATGCTTCAGTTTTGAAGAATACTGAAGTTTCTAAGAGCTGAAACCAACATTAAATTAAAAAGAAATTGTATTATTTTGGTAATAGAACCCATAAGATATGAAGATGCAACTTTTATGGATAATTTGAAGGATAGGAATTTTCCTTTATGCATTGTACTTTTCTCTCTATCTTCCTTATGCCTTCTACCATTCCTGCCAAATTTGTCACCTCTAGAATACAAACATTCCAACCCATTCAGTAGTGATATCGTCCACGCCTCCCAGCAACAACTAATTGACCTGGACTTTGCAAGATCCTCCCTCCCATGAAGGTTCCCTTTATTCTCGACTATATATACATATTCTTTAAAGGTTCTCTGGACCCAGAGAGAGAAGAGGTGGGACTATGTCCTTGGCCAACAAAAAGTAGCTACAGAAAAATGATACCTTTGCCCACTTGTCCTGTAAGCTTATGAGTCCAAAAGTGATAAAGGGTTGTAGGTAGTGGCATGCTTCCTGGAGAAGAGAGAGGCTGATGTGGGAGGTTGCCTGGGGCAACTGTAAATGAACAGGTGAGGTGTGTGATGAAACTTTACCCCTGGGCAGAAGAGCTGCAAGCTGGTGGGCATGAACAGGATTGAGGAAGGAAAAGACCCTCCTGCCCCCTTCCAGAGCATGGTGGCAGGGAAGGGTGCAGATCTGCCAGTGTAAGACAGGATTGGCTGGAAAGTTGGATGCTTCTGGAGTGCATGGAATTATGGGCAGGGAGATTTAGACTGAGGGAGGGAAGAGATGGAGAGATGGCTTTTTCTTTTCTTTTGCATCCACAAAGATTGGTTTGGAGGATTAGTCTGCAGCTTCTTGTGTTCCCCAAAGGACATTTTCTTAAATAGGGAAAAGAGAGTCTATGGGTACAGCCTAGAACTAGTCTGGCCTGGCCATGGGAAAGAGGGCTATGTTTTTGTTTTTGTTTTTTGTTTCTTTTTTTGGGAGGGATATTTATAAACTTTGTACCTTTTAAATAAAGACTCATTCCCTTTTTCACAAAGCTTCTGCCTTTAGAGTTTGCCTATGTTTGTGGGCAGCAGTACCTTCAATTTTTGTTTGGTAACAGGCTTTCCTTCATTATTATCATGCTTTTTCATTTTTTTTTCTCTCATTTTCCAAGCCAGAAAAATCGTGAGCTTTGGACACATGTAGAGCTCAATGTCTTTCCTCATTCTGAAAAATATATAATCTCACTACAGTCTGACTGCTTTTGTTCACTACCTAGTACCTTTAGGTCATCATTTTTAGTATTATGTTCTGGTACAATGCTTGTTCCCTGAAGGTGCTGGGTCTTCTAGTAGAGTTCTAGTCTGTTATATTGAGAAATGAAACCAGTCTCATGTACTATTAGTTTGTTGTTGTTATTGTTCATTTTTAAGTCTATTCTCTACTCTACTGGTTACCTTTAAGTAGCTAAAATTTAGTTCACAAAGTGAGCACTCAACTCACTGAGTCATCCCAGCTTTCCTAGCATATATTTTGTCATTGATAAGTTTTACATTAAATTAAATTTAAGTAAAAAATACATATGCCATTAGCAGGTTTCAAATACTACATGTCTTCTGAAGTTCTTATTAGTTTGTCTTAAATTCAACTGTGAGTACTTAAACACTGAGTCTTTATACATTTGGGCATATGTAAGTCTCAGTAACTTCGGTTCTCACATAGCGTAGCTCCTTATGGGGCCCATAATATTCTCACAGAATTATTCAAAGAAAGAGTATTTTCTGAAAGCAAAGGCACCATGTGTAGTTACAATAAAATTCCCATTTAATTATACTGAAACTCGCTGTAAAGTATGATATTAGCATGTCAAGTCAATTTCATGCTCTCCTTTTTTCAGACTATTTAGCACAATAAATGTTATGCTAATCAGTTTGAGCATTTGATGTCAAAGATGGAAATATGGCATTTCTGCATACCTTATGAAAAATGTATGCTTCTATGTACATAAGGTAAATATAGTAGTGTACTGAATATGAAATTAGCATTGGTATTTAAGCATAATTTCATATTGTTACACTTTAAAGTTAAAATAGGGTACTTAATTATTGAAATGATAGTAAAATAAATAGAAAATATAATACATAACTCATAAAATACTAGAACGGAAGATTACATATCAAAATATCAAAATAGTTAACTTTATAAGTTAGAATGATTAATGACCATTGTTTCTTCAGTTCCTTTATGGCATTTTATATTTTTCTACAGTGTAAATGCATCAGTAGGCAATTTTATATACATTAAAACCATGTTGAAAACTGATGATGTCCTACTACAGAGACTGCTCTGGGTCCTCCGTTTTCTCTCTGTCTCTGTCTAAAACAATAAAATAAATCTTTACAAATATTTTTAAATTATATTTTATTTGCTTCTCCTCTAGTCTAATTTTAATCATTATTTTTAATGTTTTAAAAATACAATTTAGGGGAAGCCGGGATGGCTCAGTGGGTTAAGCGCTCACTTTGCAGCACCGGGGACCGAGGATCGAATCCCGGCCCCGGCCCGTGCGGAACCATATGCTGAACTGAGAGCTCCCCCAGTTCAGTTCTCTCTCTGTCTCTGTATCTCTCCCTCTCTCTCTCCTCTGTCAAAATAAATAAATAAAATATATATTAAAAAAAATACAATTTATTACCTCATTTGCATAAAAACTATATTATTTTAAAAATATTTATTTTATTGCTTTTGACAGAGAGAGAGAGAGAGAGACAGAGAGAAGGGGGAGAGCCAGAGCAGTCTCCATGATTGTATGTCATCAGTTTTTGACATGGTTTTCTTCCACACAGGTGGGCAGGTGTGGGGAGAGAGCACATGCAGGGCAGGGGCCAGGCCAGGGTCCTCCCGTGTGGGAGGCCTGGCCCCATAAGTGGGAGACTAAACCGAGGACCTCCTACATGGAGAGTTCACCTCAGGGAGAACCAAACTGGGGGCCACGCCCCAGTTCAGTATATGAGTCCACAGGGGCCAGAGCCATGATTCAATCCTCTAACCCTGGGACTGCAAAGCTAGTGCTCAACCCCCTGAGCCATCCTGGCTCCCCCCAAAGCTATATTATATGCATGAATGTTTTACATAAGAATTGAATGATAATTTTTAGTTATAATCTGGATCATCATAAAAAGAATTATAAATTTATTGAAGCAGTTATTCTGTTTGTAATTAAAAGCAAGAAAATAATGTTGAAAGCTGGATTAAATGCTTCTTGATTTGATTTTAATGGGTTTTTATCCTTAATAACAAAGTGATGATCAAAAACCATTATAATTTTGTAAAGGTTAAAAATTGATTTCACATATTTGTGATTCAAGCTGTAAGTTCAATATTAACTTTTTAAGTTTAAATTTCTTCTAAGACTCTTAAATATTCACTTGTAATCATATCCAATAAAATTATATCTTCTTCAAAACCCATATAAATTTCAGCTGATTTCTTCATATTAATACCATTGTTAGGGTACTATTTTTAGTTAAATATTTTCAAGACAGAATTTATAACAGTTGGCCATAAAATCAATATAAATCAATAGTAGCTTCATATATTTTTGAAGTCTTTGCAAAGTGAGTTAATGGTTAGTTCACTATGGAAGAACAATACATAGTAGTTAAAGTGTGGTCCCTGGAGCAGATCTATCTGGATTTGAAACTTTGCTCTGTAAATTACTAGCAGTTTAACATCAAGCAAGGTACTCTGAGCTCAATTTTCCTACCTGTAAAATGTTCAGAAGAGTAACATAGTAACACAAGTAACAGTAAAAGATTATGTAGGTTTATGTTCAATAAATATTAAGAAAACACAAAGTGTGATTACTGGGCTATTCTTGTTATTAGGTATATATTGGTAAAACAAATATGCAAATAACATTAGCTCTCTAGTTTGCTCTTTAACACTTGCATATGGCCAAAGTATTTACAAAACCTCCAATGAGCACATTACCATTTACATTAATTTAATAAATGATTTGCTTAAAGGACACACTACTGCCTAGATAGTTGATGATTCTATCCTATTTTTATAAGTATAAGGCTTTGTTTCCTAGTATAATGTATTTTCATAAACAACATATGTAAATGTGACAGATGAAATAGTTTAATGCAGTAGATTCTGAAAAATGAAAGTCAGAGTAGTGAAAATATTGCACCAAAGAAATGTAAAAGGGGGATTATCTTTTAACACTATCAGATAGAAACTCTGTGTGGATTTGTTTGTGGATGTGGAAAGCTACTCAATACTTTACTATGCACTCAGGAACTCTGGCATTATCGTGGCTTAGTGCCCAGCTAGTAATATTGAAAACAGGTGGGCTTAAAGCTTCAAGTCTACACATCTGGTTAGCAATAAATTGAATTCACCAGAAACAAAACAAATCAACAAAAGGTCTTGTTTGACAATGGCAGAATATCAAGCCACAGGACAGTATGTTGAGAGAATAAACAAGACTCTGTACAGATCAAAGTACTAAATTCAAGACAATATTTTGTGCCTAGTTATTTTCTTTGATGTCTTGTCAAGGTAGTCAAGAATAGTCCTTCAGCACTTCTGACCCCAGCAGGGTAAAAAATTACAAAAGTTGATTTACAACAGATACTTACAAAATATCACATTGAGTAAAATCTGGGAATACACCATTCTAATTTCTGATTTAGAGACTCACTATTAAATATTATTTATAAATGGAGATTGAATATGTAGTGTAAAGACAAAATTGGACATTAAATATACTTGTTTCTCAGTCACATGAAGAACTACTGCTTTGATAGAAAGTCTATTTAATTAAGAGAAATAATTCTGCTTGTTTGAGTTATTTAAGCCATTTGAAAGACTGGTTGAACTGCTATGCTGAAAGTTTTAAAGATATGAATATAAATTCAAAATAGGCTTTTAAAATTATTATTGCATTCAACATTTGAGGATCTATGATTTGTAGTTTATCAGTTTGTTTTTCAAATAAATAAATAGTATTTTGAAATTATTAGCCCATTTTTCTATAATTAAGAAACATTAGGAATCTACATTTTTGGAATTAATTCATTAAAATTACCCAAGTGTAGTTTAAAATAATTCCTGCATATAATGAATGCACTGTCATCAGCATTGGGAATAAAAAAAAATATTCTGGTTTTGTTCTGCGGGATTTGGTACGTATAACATCTGAAGGGTTCCAGTGTTGACATAGGCTTTTTCTATATATGTGAAAAATCTAAATTTATTATTGCATAATAAAATGAAGTGTGAGCCAAATTTTTATTTCTAAATTAATGGTTTTCTACTTTAACTACAGATTACATTCTAATAATAATATTGTAGAAAAGTTCTGAGGGGAAGCCGGGATGGCTCAGTGGGTTAAGCGCTCACTTTGTAGCGCCGAGGACCGAGGATCGAATCCCAGCCCTGGCCCGTGCGGAACCATATGCTGAACTGGGAGCTCCCCCAGTTCAGTTCTCTCTCTGTCTCTGTATCTCTCTCTCTCTGTCTCTGTCAAAATAAATAAATAAATAAAAATATATTTAAAAAAAAAAGAAAAGTTCTGAAAAATTCACGCAAGAAGTAATTTTGATAGAAAACACAGGTTTATAATTAAAAATTGTACATTTTCATTGCTCCACAATGAAAACGCGTTGTTTTTTTGTGGAGTCTCCATTTTTAATAACCCTGAATTGTCAGCTGTCACACTGTCTTTTTTGTTCATTGGCAACACTTTACCGCACAAATGACGCAAAATTCAAATATTGCGTGAATTTTGGGACACCCTTTATATATACATAGAAAGGTGCCAAATTTATCCTAAATAATTACTGTCTGGAAGTCATAGGGATATTATTTAAATGAGCAGAGCTATAGTAACTACTAAGCTTTCACGTTAAATTATTAAGGATTACAACAGAAAGCATGTACAAAATGGGAGGTACAATAAAATAAAGGTAATAGTGGAAAACATTAAAGAATAAGGAATAAAATGTACAATGATTAGTCCCTTTGGTCATTTCTCATTCATTCATTTATATATTCATATAATAAATATTTATGAAGAGCTAATTCCATGCCAAAAATCTTGCTAGGCATTCCCATAGCAAGGAAGAAATTGAAGAATGGCAAAATCATATGATTTTGAAGTAACGCATGCCATGCCTTGTATTTAAGTAGTTATATGTTTCATATGCTGGCTACTTTTTTGTTGTTGTTGTTGTTTAAAGAACAAAAGTTGAGAAAGCCAGGATGGCTCAGCGGGTTAAGCGCTCGCTTTGAAGCCCAAAGGACCGAGGATCGAATCCTGGCTCTGGCCCAGGCGGACCCACATGCTGAACTGGGGTGTGCTTCCCGAGTGCAGTGAGGCCTCCCAGTTCAGTTCAAAAAATAAATAAATAAAAATAAATAAAAAATGAGTTAAAAAAAAAAGAACAGAAGTTTTTTTCAATAAATGCTAAAATTTCTCACATCATAAAAAATATATGACTCAAGTTTGGAATCATAAAGAAAACTTTGCTTCTCCAGAGAAAACTTTTTACTTTCAGGACTGTTAACATTTACCCTATGGGTCACAAATTTATCAACTAGAGTATAGTCTTTACATATAGTTCCTTTTCCTTTCAGCCTTTCAGATTCCACTTATTTCCAAAGTCACTGATATCAGCACCTAATTTACCTGCTTTCTTTACTGAAGATGTTTCATATTATTTCAATACATGTAGATTGTTTCATCACACTCTGAAATCCATTACTTGGATCCTCCATCCTCCTAAACAAGTTTTTACAATTTGCATTTATGATAACTGTTTGTGAGTAAATTTCTACGAGTTTTCACAAAGTGTCATCTTATATTCATTATTACAGTACCAAAAATAAAAATGTCACTATACTTATAAAATCCTGTGTGTCACCTATTTCATTCCCCTACTTCCCTTCACAGCCCACTACACACACACACACACACACACACACACACACACACACACACACACACACACACTACCTGACAACCACTGAAGTAACATCTATATAGTTCTGTCTTTTCCAGAATGATATATAATTGGAATCAGACCATATATAGATTTTTCAGACTTGCTTCCCTAACTTTGTAATATTCATTTTAGATTCATCCATATTCTTTTTTCATTTTTTATAACAGCACTTTATCGTCTGACTATACCATAGTTTGTTTAGCCATTTACCTATTGAAGGAAATAATGCTTGCCTCCAGTTTTGAGAAATTAGGAATAAGCTGCAATGAACATCTTTGTGTACATGTTGTATGACAGAGGTATTTTTTTAATAAGCTTGGTAAATACCTATTAGTGTGATTACTCAGTCTTGTGGTAAGAGTGTTTACTGTTATAAGAAGCTGCCAGATCATTTTCCAAAGTGACATTATGTAAGCATTGAACAGAGTTCCTCATCCAAGTTAGGGTTTGTCAGATTTTTAAAATTTTTATCATTCTACTAGTACGTAGTGGTATCTCATTATCTTTTATGTTTCAGATGTAATGCAAGACCTTATAACTATCTTCCCAAATTCTTCCTCCCATCTCTTTTGACATTGCTATTACTTATTTCACTTACCCAATATAATGTTTTTTTTAAGATGTATTTTATTGGTTTTGACAGAGACAGAGAGAGAGAGACAGAGAGCAGGGGGAAAGTCCAGAGCAGTCTCCATAGTTGTACATCATCAATTTTCAACATGGTTTCATTCCACACAGGTGAGCGGGGGCTGCACAGCGTGGGAACCAGGCTGGGGGCCTCCCACATGGGAAGCTCACCCCAGTTCAGCATATGGGTCTCCATGGGTTGGGTCTGGAATTTGATCCTTGGTTCCTGGGGCTGAAAAGTGAGAGCTTACCCCACTGAGTTATTCTGGCTTCCCCCCAATATCATGTTAACATCATTACCTTTGAAAAAACTGTTAGCACATACTTCAATTGCAAATAAAACATAATAAAATATATTTTGCCAATTATTTATTTTCTGATCATCTTTCTTAATTTATTTAGATACAAATGTTCGACCTATATTGTTTGCCTTCTGACTGACAAACTTGTTTAACACTGTTTACAGTAAAAACAAAAAAAAAACAAAATAAAAAGCAACCTTCCAGAAATAAATTTCCTCAGTGTTTGTTTGTCTGAGAACATTTTATACTCTTGCTTTTGAAGAATAATATTGCTGGATTTAGAATTCTAGTTTGATAGGCTTTTTTTTTCAACAATTTCTTTTTTTTTTTCCCCACTAAGATTGTTGGCTTGCCTTTGAGATATTATTTCTCTGAGGGGTTCAAGAAAAGTCATTAAGTTTTAGGTTGTTCATATTTTTCCTGTTGTAAGGCTTAATGATAAGTTCTAATTCTACATTTTAGAGTTGAAATCAGAGGTCACAGGTATTTTTAAAAAAATATTTATGTTATTGTTTTTGACAGAGACAGACAGACAGACAGAGACAGAGAGAAGGGGGAGGGTTCAGAGCAGTCTCCATAGTTGTACGTCATTAGTTGTATGTCAGGGCTGAAACCAGACCAAGCTAGGGGGCCTCCTGCATGGGAAGCATGCACCAAGTGGGAACCGAACTGGGGGCCTCCCACATGGCAAGCACACCCCAGTTCAGCATATGGGTCTGCATGGGCCAGGGCCAGGACTCAATCCTTAGACCCCAGGGCTGCAAGATAAGCACTCAACCTGCCCAGCCATCCCTGCATCCCCAATCTTTTTAAAGTAGCTCATATTATTGTTCTTGTCAGCAGTCATAAGTGAATTGCATTATCCAATGCAAATAATAATAATAATAATAATAATAATTAAATCACATATTACCTTGTCTGACTATTCAGCACTAGTAGTGGTACTAGCAGGGCATACCCACAGATTTCTGTTGGATTCATATAGCAATGTATACACATGACCCAATCTCACATTTCTATCCACAATTTGAATATGTCCTTCACAACTTTTGTCATTCTTATGTCATTATAATTTAAAAAGGTCCGTTTGTAGTATATCCAGAAAGTCAGCATCTGTTATCAGCAAAGTTCTCTCTACATTCTACCTGAAACCTGGCTCTCCCCAAGAACTTTGCTTCTGTACTATTTCCATGGTAACTATTGTCTCTGTGGTGCTTTTCTGTCTGTGGTGAGCAGGTGGGGAAGATGCTCTTGTTTCTTATTGCTGATTCCAGGTTGATATTCATTTTTTTCTACCAAAAGGCCACTCTCTTCACTTGAAGCTTGTGACATGAGAGTATATCTTTTAATTCTTCCAGTGTTTGTCATTTATAGAACTGCCTGTCACTTCTTAAAGAGTCATTATTGTGTCTTTAATATTATTCTGATCTTGATGGTTTTAATATGACCCTATACAATCTTTTACGGGCTATGGGTTTTTATTCCTTTTGCCAACTCACCTACAGTCCTCAACTCTTCTCCCGTTTTCAACCACACACTTCATTCTTCTTCAGCATCTTGACTTTGCCTTTAAGGTTTATACCTTATCTGTAATGTCAATCATCATCTTCCCACTTTCTGATATTCAATTATCTTTCTCATATGTCTAATGTTTGTCAACTCCAACCATTTTTCACTCCACCAAAACAGACCTTTAATTTATGAGCTTTCACAGTTTTCTATTTTTCTCATTCCTTTAATGCTTTTGTTTCTCTGTAGCTAGTTTAGATTACAATCTTTCTGCTGAATACATTTTCCAAACTCATGACCTCAGCAATTGTATCACACTTGCCTGGAAAAATAAAACCATGCTTTGCAATGTATCCCACTTTTATAGAGTAGAAAAGGTGATAATGCAGAAAAAAAGAGAAGGCAACTTCACAATCAATGATCTGAGTAGGTGAATGGTGATAAAGTATAGTGCATAAAAGAGTGAAGAGTATGTCCTTACAAAAAAACATGAAAAGTCTATGCATACCAATAGGGGGAAAAAAGAATATAGGAACACTAATTCAAGGACTAAAAAAAAAAAAAATTTAATATTCTTTGTGAGAAATGTAATTTGGAGGTAAATTTTTAATTTTTAGGATTATACTGGGATTATACAGTAAAGTTATATAATGAAGCTAATTGACATTGCTATATACCAATTATTTATAATGTTTGGTGGTTTGAAATCATAAAACCCCAAACAAACAGCTCTGACTACCTGGGGTTTGTGAACTGGAAATAAAGATATAACAGGAATCATAAAATGTAAGCAATATGAATAGATTACTAGAGAAAGAATTGATTGTTGATGGTTGACTCATGGACACTGTATTTGATTAGGAGAAAAATGAAGTCAAACATTGGTGGTCTGACTGAAATAACAATTAACGAAGTAAGACTATTTGGAGTATTAAAGATAAAAAGTGTATGTTGTTGCAATGATCTAAATAAATTCTATCTCCACCTTTCACTATATGCTTACATTTATGTAAGATCAGGGACCTAACCTCTCCTTTATGTAGAATCTGTACACTTAATAATTTACACAATTTAGTTTCAGTCAATTTGTTATTTGCTTAGCAACCTGGTTTTGTGAACTACTATTCCTTTAATGGAGATTATATTTTATATGATACAAATAATTCATAATTTCTTTTTGTGGTATTATCATTACTCTATAGAAAAAAAATCACATGGTTTATATTTTGACCTCAACCTACGTCAAACATGTAAATCTAAGTTCAGATAACACAAACCAAAGCTCAAAATTGAAAAAAGCTTGAGTTACCCATATGTCACAATATATAAAGACTTTATGGATATCATCAAGTGTATTTAATATTATAATTTAATTAATATATGAAATATTGAGTTCATTATGAAACTAGTTTAATTTACAGTTATTTCACTTAACATGTTTAGGTGAATAACAAAGAAAAAGATGAAAATTTACAAAGGCACTCATCAAACTTTTAAAAAGGCCATGTTGTCTAATGTTATATATTTTTTACTGTAAATATGCTTGAAAATTAGCCTACTAAAATGTTGGCTGCATCAAAGGCAGCTTCCATAGATCTGATTTACATGAGCCCATGTTTCAGAGGTAATTATAAGAGATGGGTCATTTAACTGGTCTATAATTAGAATACCAATGAAGCAGTTCTCTTATAAATTTTCCATGTTGTAGATGGTCACATCTTCAATTTTAATTTTTTAGCCATACGAAGCTTCTCTACATATAAGATGTATTTATTTCTAGTTTGCAAAAGAAAATGTTTATTCGTGCTATCCTTAATAGCCCCTAAGGAAAACAACCCACAGTATTCCAATGCATTTATTCAGCCATTAAATAAAACTCATACAATGAGCTTACATGGTTAGTGGGCTAAATTCTTCAGAGCTAAGTCCAAAGAGTTTGATTTTAAGAGGTGAAGGGGAGTCAGGTTACATACATTGTATCATTTTTTGTTGAAGGAAGAATCTAGAACAAATGTTATGATGGATTGGAAGTTTTTGTGGGATTGGTGGAAAAAAGAAGTTTGACAAACAATATTTAAATAAATGTATAGCTTGAAAATCATATTTTAAAAAATAAGTCAGATCTTTTTTTCTTTATTTTATTTATTTATTTATTTATTTATTTATTTATTTATTTATTTTTGACAGAGACAGAGAGAGAGAGATACAGAGACAGAGAGAGAACTGAACTGGGGGAGCTCCCAGTTCAGCACATGGTTCCGCACGGGCCGGGGCCGGGATTCGATCCTCGGTCCCCAGAGCTGCAAAGTGAGCACTTAACCCACTGAGCCATCCCGGCTTCCCCAAAATAAGTCAGATCTTAATTAATTTTTATTTTTCCAGATCTGTGTGTGTATACGTATGAGTATGTTTGTATCTCTTTCAATTCAATCTTAAATACAGAGAAGCAAAGAAGATAAAGGGCTAGAATCAATTGATTCTAAAAGTGGTATAAAATTAATATTTCTAGATGATATGGAGTGGTCTCATTATTGTTTAATACAAACCTAAGTTTTAACCTTCCATTTAGTGCTATGTCACTCATATCATCAATAATATTATCATCATCTGTTTTAGATTTCAATTTTTTCATAAGTTAATTGAAGTCACTGTTTTTCAACAACCAAATAGTTTTAGTGACACTAGGGTCTTTAACTGGTTGTGTGTGTGTGTGTGTGTGTATATATATATATATATATTTTTTTTTTTTATTTTTTATTTTTTTTTTTTTAGTAACATGTAAAATAAATATATGTGTCCACTGTCCACCTTTAGGATAAAGTAAAGATAAATACCTTCTCAATAAATCTTCCATAATTTGAATTGTTGTGGATAGAATGAAGTGTTATACAATATAGGAAAAAGTATTTTTAATCACATTTTAATATAATTATGGTCACTTAATTTATTTTCCAATCATGAGATAACATTTTATATTTCATTTGCATAATAATTTATCAATTTTTTAAAGAAAAATAACCAAGATAGTTTTAATTTATTCAGTATGAAATACATCTTCTTACATCAAGAGATAGAAGATTTTCTAAATAAAAGAAGTGAAAAGATGATATTACTTTAAAGTAGTTAACAGAAATCAGAATGCATAAAACAATCCCTAGGTAAGAAAACTGAAGCAGCAGCTCTAGAGACTGCTAGGAGAAAAATATGAACAGGATTTATAAAGATGCCTTCTTAGTATAAGGCTGTGTAATTATAACCTATTTCGATGTGTTATTCTAGCTTTTTCCCCAAAGGCTATTTTGCCAATGTATATAAAATCCTGAAATGACATCCCTTCTTCCTGTCTATGTGCAGTCTTGTCTTGTGACAACTTAGAAAAGGTGACTGCAGGGATTCTCTTGGCAATATCCTGTTTGAAAGTCTTATTTCATCTAAGTCAAACCCCTTATGGTGAATGTCAGGCATATGCCCTCAATTTGTCTCTAGTTGGAGAAAAAATTCTAATATATACTTGTTGAAGAATGGTTGTAGATTATAATGGTTAAGAGCACCTGTTTCTAGAGTCAGAACTCCAGCCCCCATATCTCATGTGACCTTTGTGTTTTGTGCCTTCGGTTCTACCCATTGAAACCATCATATGTCATATGTAAGGCAAGAATAGTAAGGGCACCTATCACATCCATGAATCTCTGTCATGATCAATTAATACATTTCATGTAAAGTTATCAACATACTGCTTGTGAATCATATGTATTCAATATGAATTTGCTATAAACCAATTATAAGTCTGTGAGATGGATGAATTGAAATACTTTTTTTGTTATCCTAAAAAATGTATTTCCTGAAAATACGATCTAGAAAAAAAATGTGTTATTCATTCAACAACACAAGTATTTTTTTTTAAACTGTCTACTGTGTGATACACTGTTAGAACTAAGGAAATTTTATAGAGGAAGAATAGATAATGAGTGAAGACCTCTAGTATGATCATTGCTTATTGTATGATCTTTTAGAGAAGTATTTTAAAAATATCCATGAAGGTATACTGGTTTTCAATTCTCAAACAGGTTTTGAAGAGATAGTAATTGAGCAAGAACAGCATAAATTTTGAACGCACTATTCTCCTCTAAACCAAAGGACGTTACACATTTTAGCCACTACAGCACTACAAAGCCTTCTTGAATACAAAAGCCTCTAGTGCATGAAATGATTGATGATGATACTTCTGATGTTGTAAAGTTGTAATCTGTCTCTTGTTCAAATGGGATGCCAAGACAACTAATAAATTCCCCAACACTAGAGCGAAAGGCCTGTGGCAGTAGCACGTCAGTTGAAAGAGAATAGATTTCTTTTCTGAGCTTGCTTGAGCACAGGTCCAAAATCCCTTACCCACAAATGTGTTTTTCTTAGGTTTGTTGCAATCTCATTTGGCAGCCAGGCCTAATGTAAATGATGGGAGGATATTATGAATTTTAGTCTATAGTGCTTGTGGTGAATGTCATATTGATATTTTTTATTAGAGTGTGCTGTCATTGACCCCACTGAGAGTGTTGCATGATATGAAGTCTATAAACCACATTACTTTTAAAAAGTAAAAAATCTTATTTCTGAAGTAGAACTAGACTCAAGGGTTCTAAATAAGTAAATGTGGAATGGTTTTGAGAAACTGGAAGAGTTATTTTTCGCTTCTAAATTTGACTTTCTCCATTTTATCAGTTACTGTGCATGCATGTTTGCATTTTTAAAACATGTTTGCATTTTTAAAACAGTTCATATATAATATATGAGAATATATATTACCTATATTTTAATGAATATATGTTTTACGGAAAGCACACAAATAATTTAGAGTTCACTACACAATAATAAACTGTTGTTTGCCAAAATCATATTCTTTATTTTGATTTTTATAAATATAATTTGATATACAAAAGCTGTCTGAAAAGTATCCAGCCATGTAACCATTCTCATTATACTGACAATGGCTGGAATTTTTCCAGACAACCATTCTATTTTTCAGTATTATTTCTAGAATTTCTACCAAAGAAGAAATGTTTTTTATATCTTGATTTTTATTTTGTCATCTGTGACTAAATTACTGATATTATTTTTGCTTTTTTATAAAGAGAATTCTGTATTCTATTGATTCATTAAAACTTTATGCATTTTAGGTCAACAGCTACTTTCAATTCCTATTATTTTATAGCTATATCAATATTTCTGATATAATTTCAATACAATATATTTAAATGCAGAAGTTTACTACAAATATTTAGACAGAAAATACTGAACATTCTTTTTGTTAATTCTCTTCTCTAGGTTAGTTAATTTTCTGTTAAATATTTACTGATAGCTCTTTCTCTTGGATATGGTTAAAGTTGTAATCTTTAGCTTTTATAACTCTGTTGATATTCACTAATGTCAATGTGAAGTGACAGAATTCTGTTATTCCCAAATAATTAAGTAACTCTCAGGAGTTTCATTTAGTTTTTACTTAAAGTATTTATTTCATTAAATCTTTGTACTTATTAAATCAGCACAGGCAGTTCTAATGGGCTTTATCTTGAGGGTCAGTTTGGTGGAAAGGCAATGACTGTAAATGTGCAATAAGAGGAGAACTGCTCGAGTTCGCGTTATGACTTAGTGGCAGAGAATATCAGGGTAGGCTATCCAAGTCTCTCATCGACGAAGGATAGAAAACTATGGGCTCCATTATCTGTGTTTAAGCATATACGTTTAAAGCTTTTTTCTCTGTCTAATCTTTCCTGAACTTTCCTCAGTCTTAAATCCCACACCAGTACCAACACATTGATCATTTTTCCACTTAAAATTTTAATGTCAGCACCAACACATTGATCATTTTTCCACTTAAAATTTTAATGTCTAGCATTAAAATGATTTCTCTTTTTCAACATTCTATTCCAGTTCTCACACTTTTTACTTTTAAAGAAACCTTAGAATAATAACATTTATAATAGAGATTTGATTGTTATGTCTTTAAGTTTGTGAACTAATTCATGAAAAACTAACATTCTTGTAGGAGTCAGTATACAAATATTCATATTATTTTTACTTCTCCAGAAATGTTAATTGGTTGTTGTAAAGATGTGATTAAATATATTTCATATATTATTTTTCTCATAGTGAATAGGGCTTTTAATCTCTTAAATTTATATAGAGAAGTTACGATTTTATTTTTATTGGCAGTATATGTGGAAAAATTACTACAGTGTACTTACTTGATAAATTTATGGTTAGTGAAATTACTATGAGTTCTATATTTCAGTTGAGTATATTTGGTTTTCAAAGTAAATAATTATTTCTCCTGTTAGGTGCTATTCTGTCACTACGTGTTCTTTTGTTGTTTGTTTTATTTTGCTTTATATTTCTGATTAGTAGGGTTAAAATGCCCCTAATTATTTTTGTCAAAATGGTAATAGTAATGGTGATATAATATGTTTATCTCCCTCCTAATTTAAATCAGGAAGACTAAAATAATTTATAGCAATGCATACTAAGTTTAAGTACATAATATTTTATCTTACTGAAAAGCTTAGTAGAGGAACTTTAGTAAATTGTAACAAAACATGATAAGAATTATGCAATATTATGTTTTGTCTTTCCCCGTTAGCTTGGTAGCTTAATACTGTTGTTTATATATGCATTTCTTGTTTATACATACCAACACACAATAGTCTAAGTAAATATATAAATAAATATAAATAAAATAGATAATGATATAGATATATAGCTAGATATAGATGATCTAGATCAGGGATGGCAAACCTATGGCACACGTGCCCAAAGTGGCACGTGGAGCAATTATTTCGGCACACGGAGCTGTGAATACCATTTAAAAAATTATTGTTTATGCTCTTATAGACATAAAAATAATTGATACCCCTCTATCTCACTCGATGGGTTGGCACACGAGTCGAGTGAGTATACTCTTAAGTATACTCTTATTTCATAAACTTTGGCACTCAATCGCCAAAAGGTTCGCCACCCCTGATCTAGATAGATACAGTGAAACAGAATTATAAATGTTTATATTTATTATTTATTTACACACTATCAAGAAAAATTCAGCTATAAATGCCTGTATTTTTCATACCACATGGCTGGATACTTTCTAGAGAGCATATATATAGATAGATAGAGAGATAGACAGCTAGATAGATAAATGATAGATAGATAGATAGATAGATAGATAAACAGATAGATCAATAGATAGATTTGCTTTTTAAAGATATATTTTTATTGTTTTTTGACAGATAGAGACAGAGCCCAGAGCAGTATCCATAGTTGACAGCATCAGTTTTCCATACAGTTTCACTCCACAGGTGGGCACGAGGCTGCGCAGGGCAGGAACTGGGCCGGGAGCCTCCCGCATAGGTCCTGGCAAGAACTGAACTGGGGGCACTCCCAGTTCAGCATATAGATCCACCTGGGTCGAGCTGGGATTTGATCCTCAGGCTCTGAGGCTGCAAAGCGAGAGCTTAACCTGTTGAGCTATCCCAGCTTCCCCAGATTTGCTGTTGTTAACCATCTCTTCCTCCCTTGTTCTGCCAAGCTAGAAACAGTTTGTATTTAATCTTTCCTCAGAGGTATTGAACAGTCTTTGAAATTCAATCTTCTGAGTTGTATGGTGGCCTTAAGTTTTTGATGGGTTTAAATAAGTCATGATTTTATAGATGACTTGATTTGTTTCTCATTGTTAAGAATAGATGAAAATTTTTGTCTTTCTGTATCTGGAGAAGAAACAAAACTCCACATATTCATGATGTATTATCTTTTATTATTATTTAGTGTAACATATTTTCTATTTTCACTTGAGTTATTTTTTACCCATGCTCAAGATATTTAGGATATTGCTTCTTAATTTCAAAATATATGAGGATTTTTAAATTACATTTATTAAAAAACAAACATATGTTTGTTTCTGGGTTAATTCTACCATGAATTTCAGTGCTTTTATCTTTACTGAGACTAACGTTTTCTGTCAGCATGGTTAAATTTTGTAATTATTTTTTACGTGTTTAGTCATCTATGTATGTATGTGTATACACATACATACATGTACAATTACATACACAGGGAGAAGAAGGAGATATTGAGAGAAACTGTGATCATAATTTAACAATCAGGTAAAATTTTTATGTGAATGATTACTATGTTACTTACATGGTTTATGCTTTATAGACTACATCTAGATATGTTACTTAATGAATTAAACTACTAAACCACCTTTTTAATTCAGTGCAATTATACAGTGACTGAAATAAATCTGTGATTATAATTTGTAAAAGCTATGACAAAACTTAGAAATAAAAAACTGACAATGGAAGTTTAGTTTCTACTTGAAACAGAAAATTTTTTAAATGCAGAAATACCTTGCTTTATTGCACTTTATTGTGTTTCACAGATGTTGCGTTTTTATACAAATTGAAGGCAAGGCCCTCCACCAGCAAAAAGGTTACAACTCACTACTGTGACGCTCACTTTGCAGGAGTGTATGGAACCAAACCCACTGTATCTGTCAGGTACGCCTGGAGTATAATATGGATTAGTCCTTGAAACCAGCTGCACTCCTTATTTCCTGTGGTTCAGATAAGAGCCAAGAAATCTTTGTTTACCTAAGCTTACTCAAGTAGAGTTTATGTGATTTTCAACCAAAACTCTTCTTAGTCAAGTGGCTATACAACACTGGAAAACTCCTTTGTAATTCAGGTAACCACATACTTTATCATTCAAGCTGAAACACTTATGAGAATGAAAAGAAATGTGACTAGTAACTTATACTCAGAAAGAGGACAAACCCAAACAGTTCAAAAAAAAAAAAAAGAAAAAACTGGAATGTTCATCTTGTCTACCTATAATTAATTTACAATAAGCTCTACTAGTGGCAATGGTCTATGTTATCACTGCAATACAAGTATATAAAATACAAGTAGAATTCACATAACTTAATACATCTTAATTCAAATGAACTCATAAATAAGACATTTATCTTTTATGCTTTCTATTTCCTTTTCCTCCAGCTTTAAAAGTTCACATCAGCATTTTTTCTAGTAAGCTCCCTTCATGACTAACAATCAAGACCAAGACTTTCTCAACATACTAGCATTCAAATAGGTCCTTGCATTGTATGGAGGTAGAGAAGAACACCTTTAATATCTGTCCAAGTCCTGAAGATATTTTTAAATATTTTATTTGAGTTGGTTAATAATTATTTTGAAATTATGTAAATGGAAACTAAACAATAGAATCAGCAATGTAATAATTTAATGCATAACTAAGTCAAATGTGATGATGTCTTTCAACTAAATATGAAATACCATAATAACTAAATAACTGAAAGTCTACTACGTGTCAGGTGCTGTTTTAAGCACTTTATAAATTCATTTGTTCTCAGATTCACTATATTTTAAAACTCCAGGGGACATAATTTACATAAATACATGTGAATGGTGGCTTTAGCGAGATGGGAAATTTTGTGTTCTTATTCAGTCTTCCTAAAAACTCTAAAATTTATAACCTCTATTGTTCTAATTTTATAAATTAGTACAGTGAAAAAAATTTCAGTAACTTGTTTCAAGTATTTTTGCTAGTAAGTAGGAGAACTAGCTTCAAGGCTTATACTTATAACCACGTTCATTCATCGAAACAAACATTGAGCACCAACTCTGGTCAATTCTCTGTTTTAAATAATGTGGCTAAATAACTACGATTGACTTTTAGAATAAAATCTATCACTTTATTAATCAATCTATCTAACTGTCATCTATCTAAATTTATGACATATAAACACTTACATATAAAATATTATTATTTGGATACATACACATGTCTATATGTCTCTAGATAGATGAAAGATAAATAATTGATAGGTATTTATAATACATTTAAGTAAAATTGTGATATGATTCAAGGGAAATTGTAATAATTGTGATATGATTTAAGAGAAAAAGTAGAGAAATATGTAGGAGAAAATCATTTAATTAGTATGGGTGGTGAAAAGGTTTACGTTCTTTGTCATGTAAAGATTGAGAAGGAACTGTAGAGATTAAACGTGTTTGTAATTGTGTATTTGGGGTGAGAGAAAAAGTGGCACAGAGCAAATAATAACAGAAGTGTCTTTGCAGCTAGAGCACAGCGTGAAGTGAGATGAAGTTAGCAATCTATGCAGAAGTAAAATTCACTCAAAATTACTCAAAATTACTTTGTTATAGTTATTGTTACTTGCAGTTTCCTATCAACACAGGCTTTTCTAGTCACTATTTTATTAGTAATAAGAACCAATACATAGATATCCAATGTTGCAAAATCTGAGTAAATCCATATAGATGGGAATGAAGGCTATGAAAAATTCTGTTGCTCACCTATCCTCTATAACAAATGTAGAGTTCAGGAATTAGATATACTTTATCTCCCATTTTTGTTTGTCTCATTCCAACAAGCAGTTCTTTGCTCTAGTGAACAATTTGATATTAGTGTAGAAAAGCAAAATTGGCCACCCAAAATGTATCTATCTGGTATGAAGATTATGCTATCCTCAAGAAACAAAAGATCAGGAAGACCTTTGACCTTCCAAACTACCTAAAAGAATGTCAGACAGAAGACTGGGTCCTAGGAGAACTATCACTGTAGACAAACATAGTGAAATATGAACTAGGTCTGGTACACATGGAGAAAACTAGAAAGGTTTATTTGATAAAAGTCCTCTATGTGTCTCAGTATATCTAGATGACCTAGTAAACATTTGTTTACTAAATACTAACTCTTTTAAGCATTCTGTGAATTTCCTTACTGTCCTCTAAAATCCCAGACCTCTACTTTCTTCTTAGTCCAGAGTCACACATATACATTGTTTTGCCTTTACAGTCTTTGAAATTTTTTATGCTCATGTGAATTTTCCATATACTTGTGTTAATTTATTCCTATTAATCTACTTTATGTCATTTTTTATTGTTTGACCACCCATAAAAACCAATAGGGGTATGAACAATTACCCATCCCCCACTCTGATGTACAGAAGGATTTATCTTGAATATGAATAGTCTCCTATATTCACTGTTTTGAGTCCTTGATTACAACTCAAAATCTAAACATTATATTTATGTATTTTATATAGGAAGGATAAAGAATTGAAACATACATGAACAGTCTCGTATCTTTTTTTCTACTTATTTTTGTTACCATTTCTGCTTTAATATAAAGTACGTATCACTTAGAGAAAAAACTCTGTCCTGAGAAGCTATCACTATAATTGCAGGGGGCAGGAAATAATGCATGCAAATTTGTTTGGTTTTAGTTCATGTTTAGAGATTTGGTAATGGCTTTATCAGAATGTAAAGTGGGATTCCAAGATCATTTATTTAGTAAGAAAAAATGCCATACAAAAAAATTTTTTTCTTAAACCTGTAATTTGAGCAATCAATTAATTTTCAGTAATGAATAGTTCAAGAAAACAGCACTAAATATTTTCACTATGAGTTTTGCCATTGTCATATTTTTTTTAATTTAGATTGTGGCTTTCTATAAAAATATGTGAAAACAAAGTTTTTCTATTTCTTTATAAGTGAGAGCTCTTTGAGTAGTGTTTGAAATACAGTAACATTAAAACTCTGATAAATGGCATTATCCTTTTCTTCCCCAAACAATCTTTATATAATCAGAAGTTACTTCAGACCCAAAATGCAATAAATTGTCTGAAACAATGTGATTCATTATAATCGGTATTTGAAAATCTTTCTATAAAACCCGTAAAGGTTTTCTTCAGGATCCTAAGCTTATATTATTAACCTTTGTGTGATTAAGTGCCTGAGAGCCTGTTAGTTACAATACACACTGACTGCAGTTTGTTTTTAAATACAGTCAATGACTCAGCTCATTTTTCTTCTCTAATTCAAATTAGAAACAGATTATTGGCAATTTCCAGTTATTGCGCTTTGTCAAATCCCTCATTGACTATAATTTGTTAAATTTTCACTTTAAATGCAGACAGAGTATGCCTGGAACAAGTATACTAATGGTTATTTTTAGAAAGATTATGGAA
Organism: Craseonycteris thonglongyai; assembly: GCA_004027555.1. Taxonomy (NCBI): domain Eukaryota; kingdom Metazoa; phylum Chordata; class Mammalia; order Chiroptera; family Craseonycteridae; genus Craseonycteris; species Craseonycteris thonglongyai. The sequence continues at coordinate 23,887 of PVKE010020087.1, forward strand.
AAAGTATAGTTCATAGAAATTCAGAGCCTTAATTGACGAAATTCTTATACATAATACTATTCCAGGTAATTTATAAAACACTGATATAGAGAAACAAAAGGTATGTGGTATGAAACTTAAACTTTGTTATAATGTTTCTGACTATTCTTAATAAATTATTCAATATTTTTAATATATTTATTTTGGAGGACTATAAGTAACTCAAGTTTCCAAAAATGTTTCTTATTATTCTGTGGTGTGGACTCTAGTATCATAATTGTGACCAAACATTGGAAGCTTTTTTGCAATTTGAACTCTAGTTCTTCTTGCATGAGTAATAGCCCTGAAATTTGAAGTCTAACTCTTTTTAGTGACAAACGGAAGCCCTTGCATTGCATTTTTAACCACAAAACTTGTGGTACAAGTTTTTTTGCACACCCTAATGAAAACTGAGGCATTGGCCCATGTCTTGTGACTTCAACCTTTGGTCATATCTCTTGATTCTACTTGGTGACCAGCAGACAGAAACTGGTAATGCCCCATCAATCTCCATCGTTTGTATATACTTTCAGTTTCACTGCTTTTCCCTGAAAATCCCCTTAAATATCAGCTCTCCACAGTGCCTGCCCTTAAATCCTCTCCCCTACCCCCTTCCTTTTCACTACAAACTTTCAGTTTGTACTGGAAGATGCATTTCTCCAGCTTTCAACCCATACTTTTAAGAATAACCTTCTGACTAAAATCCAAGGGTTTGGAAAATTTGTTGATAGTGGGACGCGTGCTAATACTTCTAATTTCTTTATACTCACTTGATTTATTTTGTCAAATGCTACTTATGACAAATCAATTCTATGATGAATGCCTATAATAGTAATCTAGAACTGGAAACATCCTAGACCCTTGATATACCTGATATTGAAATAAATTGAATAATAGCTATAATAAAATTCTTTCATTTTACAAAACAAACATGTGTAGATGGAAAAAAAAAAGAGGTGGGTGTTCTATGGAATGTAACCTCACAGGGTGATCCCACCCTAACTTTCTAACTGGGTAGCTCAGGTAGTCACATCTCAGACCTCTAATGTCTTTAGTGAAAGTATTCACGCCAGCACCATTCATTATTCTTGCTAATCTACAGCAAGTTCATTCAACCCATGGCCCATGGGTAGCATGTGGCATAGGACAGCTTTGAATGCAGTCCAACACAAATTTGTAAGCTTTCTTATAACTTTATCAGGTTTTTCTGTGATTTTTATCTTAGTAGCTCATCAGCTACTGGTTGCTGTTACTGTATTTTATGTGTGATCCAATACAACTCTTCTTTTTCCATTGTGACCCAAGAAAACCAAAAAGTTAGATACCCCTTATCTACAGTAACATACTTTTGAAATACCAGAAATTATACCCCTTAAAGTGGGAATTAATTATCTTGTAATCCAATCCTTGCCTTGCTTTCTTCACGTAATTTTACTTAGTTTTCTTTTTCATTTCAAATTCATAAAAGCAACTGCAAAGTTGTCATTCTCAGGAGTTTATTCCCTGGCATAAGTCTTCATTTGGGCTCAAATGAACTCTTGTTTAAATTTTCTACAAGTGTGAATGTTTCTTATGTCAACACGTATTAATAGTATTTTGCTTCCCAACCTTTAATTTATTTATTCATCATCTATTAATCTCAGTTATTATTACTGACTCTCTATTATGTAAAGAAAAAGCAGATAGAAACTCAGAGATTTATAGAAAATATTTTATATATCATCATTCAAAATTAGTTAATAACTTTAATAAAGAAAGAACCGCATAAAAACATGAAAAATATACTTGAAATATTTATCTTTATAGGTATATGGGCCACTGAAGGTTATGATTCAAATAATTTTAATTTAAGAGAAAGAAATTAGTTAAATATGTTATAATAAAAGACTAACAGTTTGAAAATGGTAGGTAGTAGAGTCATATAACATTTAAAAAACATTCACTGATCACCTATAAAAATTTATAATCTGTCTTATCAATTCACTTGTTTAACTCTACTTAAGCAGTCAAACATTGTTTAGTGAATTTCTGTACTCTTAGTCAAGATACTTATTTTCTTATATAAGTAAATACTCTTAGTTTAATTTAATTTACCTTTCTAATTGAAATGACCAAGGTACTGTTTCTATAATCTAGGCATGCTATCAATGTAATGTTAAACACCTCTATACATTTTATTCCTAAATAATCTATAAAGTTAGAATTATAATTAGAAAATAAAATAAGATATATTTAAGTTGTTTTATTATTTACCTTGATTTATTTCCTAACTTTGCCTTCAAATCCTGAGTTGTTTTCTTAATGGAGCTAGTGTCCTTACAGATTATAACATAGTGCTTCAATTTTATTAGTGTAAGAACATAAAAGGTTATTAGGTCATGAACACATTCAGTGAATGTAATAATATAATTGGCTTATTTTAAAGAGTCATTGGTTCTGTGGATGATTAATCTCAAATCTCAAACTCTGATTAGTTCCAGGCAGGTTGCATAATCTAATTAGTTTTATGTTCATTTAGCTTATAAATTATCTTTTCTGTTTTCCTTTTTATATGATTTTGAACTGTCTTCTTTGAATATATTTAAAGAACTTTAAAACACATGCTTACTCTATTCGTCTGACTCTTGTCTTGTTTACATTTGTGTTTGAAAATTACATGTACCTATGACCGTTATAAATCTTAGCCACTCTCTTGGCATCAGAGGATGGAATAAACTCTGGAAGAGGAAAGATTGATAGAAACCAAAAACCTAATGGCTTAAGAGACCCAGACTTAACCATGTACTCATACTTAGATAAAAAGTATTCAAGGACATTAAAAAAAAATCTTGATTTAGAGAACAGAAAGCTGAGTACAGGAAAAAAAGTAATACTTTTATGAATAATATTTGTTGACCTTCAAATAAAGTTGACTCTTTCCATAAAAACTAATGACCTATAACCCTTTTATTCCCATTATTGTATAAATGCATTAAAGTAAGACTATAATTTCTTTAACAATTTCACCAAAAATACTTCATTACAATACTACATAATAACTTAAAAGTGTTCCAATAGTGATATGTTCTAATCTCATTTATGTGGGTCATCAAGTAAAATATATTTAAAAATCTAAAATGATATTAAACATTTTACATTCAAGTTCAAATTACTCATTTTTCAATAGGGAAGCCTCCCTAGAACTGGCAATATAAAAAATATATATAAAGTGCTTTAGACCTTTAAATGAGACACGTTAAAATTTATATTGTTCACAAGTAAAGTTTTCAAAATATTTTTGTTTTTAGTACACTGCAATTATAACTCCAAATAAAATCTCTAAAATTAACCAAAAATTGTAGAAAATGTATTACATGGATGTATGCACAAGAAAGGGAAACTCAAGTTTACATTTGAAACTTATTCTAAGTATTAAAATAAAAGTTTGAAATGAATGAAAAGATAACAAGTTAACTACTCTGTCGCTTAGAGCAAGTTAAATAAGACCCACATAAGACACAATAAAATATTTTAATACATAGAGGATGAAATAATATTTTTGAGGTGGGCAGTGTGGAAGGAGAAAAAAGAGGGTTTTTTTCTTAATTACAGAAAATTTTTATTTTTAATATATATTTTATTTATTTATTTATTTTGACAGAGGAGAGAGAGAGAGATATACAGAGACAGAGAGAGAACTGAACTAGGGGAGCTCCCAGTTCAGCATATGGTTCCGCATGGGCCGGGGCCGGGATTCGATCCTCGGTCCCCGGCGCTGCAAAGTGAGCACCTAACCCACTGAGCCATCCCGGCTTCCCCTACAGAAAATTTTAGAACAAACATTCTAAGTTTTTAGAATAAGCATATACTAGTGACATTTTTCTGCTGTCAATTGCATTTAGACTACACATATATAATACATAAAACCTTATATCTTC
>PVKE010020088.1:0-27820 GCA_004027555.1 Craseonycteris thonglongyai
TGTCTTCAGTGCATAGTTATTTCTATTTTACTTTTTGACAGATAGAGAGACAGAGACAGAGACAGTTAGAGAACCGAACTGTGGGAACTCCCCAGTTCAGCACGTGGGTCCTGCCTGGGCCGGAGCCGGGATTCGATCCTCGGTCCTCATGGCCTCAAAGCGAGCGCTCAACCCGCTGAGCCGTCCCGGCTTTCCCCTTACTTTTTTTAAACATGGCTACTAACAAATTTAAAAATGGCACACATGGTGACATGTTTCTGGTTCATTATAAACTTCTTTTTTTTAAGATTTATTTTATTGTCTGAGAGAAGAGAGAGAGAGAGAGAAAGAGAGAGAGAGAGAGAGAGAGAGAGAGAGAAGGGGGAAGGGCCCAGAGCAGTCGCCATAGTTATACATTGTTAGTTGTGAGAACCCTCACCACTATCTCAGTAGCTACCAGTTGTGCCACGGTTCAGCACATGGGTTTGCACTGGCTGGGGCCAGGATTCGATGCCCAGACCTTGAGGTTGGAAGGCAAGTGTTCACAGCCTGTTGAGCTCTCCCGGCATCCCCCGTGACAAACTTCCTTTGGAGACTGCTGTGCTGGGCTCACTGCCTCTGTTCCCGTCCCGCTCATGTGCTACACAGTGGCTGCCTGATCCCACTACTAACACCAAGCTTTCGTGTCAGGCACCTTTCTCAGACATCGCTGTCTTCAACCTCTATGTAGTATCTGTCATCTTTGCCCACTTCCTCCTAGGCCTTGGGACACTATGTTCTCCTGGTGTCCCCCTCTCTCCTCAGTCTTCTTAGTGAAATGCCTCCCAAATGCTATCCTCCCTAGACGTAGCTTTGGCCATCACATATTGATGACCCCCTCTCTGAAGCTCTACTCCTGGGTGTCCCACAGGTGCCTCCGACTCAGCCTGCCCCAGGGGACCCCCACCTTTCTTCTCTGGTTCCTCAGCCCCCACATGTGGTACATCTCGAAGACCTTTCAGCTCCACTTCCTGAAGCTGTTCATTCCTACCTGTCTTTCAGCTCCCTATCCTCACCTGGACAGCCACTCTGGTCTCTCCACTGGCCCTCTGCTTCCAACCTGGTCCTCTTTGCTGTGTGCATGGCCCAGTGCACATGACCTCATACCCTTGCTTAAGACCTCTGAAGGACTGTGCTAAATTGTGATTCAGACAGTGGTTACACAACAGTATACATTTGTCAAAACTCATGGAACTATATAAAGGCTGAGTTTTACTCTGTGTAAATTTTCCCTCAATAAACCTAACTAAAAATCAAAACTCTGGGGAAGCCGGGATGGCTCAGTGGGTTAAGCGCTCACTTTGCAGCGCTGGGGACCGAGGATCGAATCCCGGCCCCGGACTGTGCGGACCCATGTGCTGAACTGGGAGCTCCCCCAGTTCAGTTCTCTCTCTGTCTCTGTATCTCTCTCTCTGTCAAAATAAATAAATAAATATTAAAAAATAAATAAATTAATTTAAAAAAATAAATAAAAATCAAAACTCTCCAGATCTTTCCATCTCATTTAAATCTAACCCCCTCACTGGCCGTCAAGGACTTGCTTGACCTTACCTCCAGAAGCCTGTCCTGATTGCACGCCATCCTGCAGGCTGGCCCCACCGCTCCCCTGTACTCTCTGTAGCTTCTGGCTCTTAGCACTGAAAGCTCTCCATTGCAGTTGGCAAGCTACCTGACTGTGCCCCCCATCAGACTGTGGCAGGCAGGTGTCATGCCTGTTTTGTTTCCCAGCATGCTAGGAACATGGTAATTATCAATACATTGATGCTGCAGCTATTGTCTGAGGCTCTGCTCTTGGTTCTAAAACAGTGATCAGGACAAAGCTTCCTGCTCAGGAGGAGCTGACACATGAGTACAGGAGACAGTTCAGAAACAAGATATGCAGTCAAACATATAGTGTGGTCAGAGCCGATAGGACAATAGAAAAATTAGAGCAAGATAAAGCAAGGGGGTGTGACTTTAAACTAAATATGAGGGAGGGTCCCACTGAGGAAGTGATATTGAACAGAGACCTGAAGAAAGTGAAGGAGGCAGCCATGTGGGTATGAGGGGGAAGAGTGTTTGTGGAAGGAGGAATAGCTAGTGCAAAGGCCCTGAGACTGAACCTTGTGTGCCAGGTGTGTTTGAGGAACAGTGAGAAGGTCCGTGTGGTTGGAGCAGGAGGGAGGGAGCAGAGGAGGTGAAGGGAGGGAATGGATGAGGTAGAAGGTGCAGGGCTATGGGGAAGGCTTGAGCTTTTGGTGTGAGTGAAATGGGAGCCATGGAAGGTTCTGAGCAGATAAGGGGCATGATCTGACTGGAGTATTCACAGGCGCCTTAGCGGTGCAGGAACAGACTGTGTGAGGTTGAGGCCTGGAGAACAAGGAAGTGACAGCTGTACTGGTCCAGGAGAGAGACCACGCTGCTGGACCAGTGTGAGGGCCCCGGAGAGGGTAGGATTCTAGATTGATTTAGGAAGGACTCTAACCAAATTTGTTAATGGACTGCATTTGTTAAGAGAGGTTTAGGCCCCAGAAGATGGAAGGCTGGAGACGGGAAGATGGCTGGAGAAGCTGGGTTGTGGCTGAGGGAATGAACTTGACACCCAGGACCTTGTATGGCCCTGGAGTGTCCCTGCCCAGACTTCACTGGGGTGTGGAGGAAGGCACCCTCACAATCTGGGCCTTGCCTTCTCAAGGTTTCTTTAGGCTGACCCCTGAGTGTGCAAGTTAAACACACACATCTGGGCACACTTGAGCCCCATGACCTGGCACACGCACCCATGGTCACAGCCTTGGGGGACCTCTGGGGCTGAGGTTCTGAGTTTATGGAACTGAAAAGGGCCTTCTGGTTTACACACAGGCCCAACCCCCATCTGGATCCCTGAGACCTCCGAGGGGACAGGAGGTGACTTGGGGTGGGTGGGAACTCTCGAGGCGAGTTTCAGGAAGAGCTGCTGCTGAGTCACAGCCGTGGGTCCCCTATGAGTCAGCACTCGCAGGGGCCCCAGGAACTGGGGGCTGGGGCAAGCAGTTTCCATGCCCGAAGGAACCAGGTGGCTTGGGCACCAGGGCTTCCCCCATTGCCCTCCCATCCTGTGCTGGACTCAGGGAGAGCCTGGATATTCAGAGGACTCTGGGGTTGGGGAGACTGACCACTGGGCCTGGCTCCAGAAATGCTCTCTCCCGGTCTGACCTAGTTCAGGAATGCAGAGGCTTCTCGCCCAGCCAATGAGTTGCAGCACGAAGGAGTAGAGCTACACGTTAAGAGGGACCACGTGTGAGGGTGGCATTTGTGGAGACATCAGTTCTAGGAGGCTCTGTTTTAGAGGAGCGCCTTTTTTCTGGGGCCTCTGCATTTTGGCAGTGGATGTTCCAGCCTGGGGACTCCAGGCAGCATCCTCCGCTTCTGGTTGGGGCGGTGGTGGGGGATGGGTGGACCTGAGAGGGAGCCAAGAGCCAGCCTGCCCCACAGCGGGGAGGGCTCTGGAGTCTGCTGCCACCTGCTGGTGGTCGCGGGAAGGCTCAGCGGGCAGGAGAGCCGACTGGAGTGCTTTTTCAGACCCATCCTGGAGCGAAGTAACAACGGGAAGGGCCTCGCATAGAATCCCAGCTCTGCCAATTCTAGGCTGTACCATCGTGAGCAAGGGCATCCCCTCTCTGGGCATCAGTTGCCCATCTGTGAAAAGGACAATATTCACTGCATTGGTGGGCTGGGAAGTCAGAGATGTTTGGGAATGAATGAATGAATGAATGAATGAGCACTCCCCTCCCCCTTTTCAATTTGAAGGGGGAGGGTACATGAGGAACAACAAAGCTGACCCCACCCATGGAGGGCCCAGTTACTATTTACTCCCACTGTCGTCCCTACAACGCCCCCCCCCGGGGGAATTATTCCCCATTTGGGAGGGTGTTAGGTACAGTGTAGGGCTGGACCTCAGTCTGGGGGTCCTGGGCACACTGCTCTTTTGGGCCAGCTGGGAGACCTGAAGGAAGTGGGCAGGGTGCAGGGAAAGGGGGGACTGGTCAAGGAGAAACTGAGGCAGGACTGTGGTGCAGGGGCCAAAGGAGAGGGGTATGGCCAGGTGGAGCATGACTATGTCCCCAAGCTTTCTTAGACCCCTCTCAGACGGAGATGAGAGATAAACAGAATGAGAGATCTTTCAGCTCAGTCCTGGCCAATGAGAGGTCACCGGGCGCCAGGGTTTGCCCTGAAGTGACCTTCTTCCACTAGCTGATGGCACAGGCAAGGGCTCTGTGTTGGGCAGTTTATGGGAGGGACTGTGTGGATCTCTGAAGGGAGCATCTGTCAGTGTAGGATCCCTGCTGTGTGTTTCCATGTATCTGGCGCGTGTGTGTGTGTGTGTGTGTGTGTGAATATAGGGACTCCCAAATAAGCATTTCTAAATGCTCAGCAGAGTCCCAACCCATATACAACTTTCTAGTTTACTGCCTGTGTGTGGTCTGTGCACCAGAACCATGTGTGCCTAAGCCAGATGGTTCCAGGTACTTATGTTGCCATGTGTCCCTGTATTTTGTGTGTGTTTGTAAGAACGTGGCCCTGGAGTTTTGTGGGTGTGGGTATTGGCTTATGAATTTCAGGTGACTTTGCCCTTTGTACATGAGTGAATGTACATATATTTGTGTCTGTGAACTTTGTATGTCTGTGTATGCCCCTGAGACTGTGTGCCTGGCATGTCTCTAAGAGTGTGTTCCTGTTCTATGTACATCTACATGTGTTGTGTGTGTGAATTATTCCATGCATGTTGGGGTGTTTATGTGTCCAGCTGTTTTCACAACTGTGCACTTGGTGACTGGGGAGGTATGTGGGTTCTATGTGTATCCTTGTGTGTCTGTGTATCTTGTGTGTGCCCCTGGGCTTGTTTCTAGTGTGTGTATGTACACACATGTGTGTTCCAGGGCCATCCCTGAGTCTGTGTATATGTGTATTTTCTGCTTGTGCCCCAGGGCTCCTCTCTGTATATTTCCGTTCCAAGGCCCTTCCTCCTGCGGGGTAGATGTGCTGCACGCATATGCATACGTGTCCCTGGGTGTCCCTATGTATGTAGCTCAGTTTTATGGCCATCCTCATGCAACCAGTGCCTCAGTGCCCCTGCATGTCCCACCACGCCCTCCCGTGGGTGTGTGACTCAGCCCCTTGCATGCCCTTCCCTGTGTTTGTGGTCCGCGTGCCTTTGTGCGCTTGTGCTCCCCTGCGCTTTTGAGGTCTACGTGCGTCCAGGTCTGTGTGTGTGCCCGCTCGTGCCCCGCTGCCCCCCGCGTGCGGCCCGGGAGCTGCGGCCTAGCGCCCCGTGGGCATCCCCGCCGGCGTCCGGGTGCGCCTGGCAGGAGGCCTCAGGGCACACACGGCCGCTGCCGGACCCGCCGCCAGGCGCGGTGCGGGGAGGAGGGAGGGGGCGGCGGCGGCGGGGAGCGCGGGCACGTCACCGAGACAGACAGGCCGGCGGGCGGGAGGCGGCGGCCGCGGGTTCGAGTCGGCGCCGGAGCCCCGCGGCCCCCTCCCTCTGCCCGCGGCCTGGGGGAGCCCCCGCCCCGCCCCGGAGCCGCCGAAATGCAATTTCCCGTGCCGGCGCTTTGGCTCGGGGGGCTTTTCCGGGCGGGTTTTGGAAACGAGGGGACACGAGGCGGCGGCCCCAAACGAGGTGAGTGCGGGCGGGCACCGGGCGGGCGCCGGGCGGGCCGGGGGGCCGACGGCGGGGAGGGGGAGCTGAGGGGCGGGACGGCGGCGGGACCTGGCCGCAGCCCCCTCGCGCACCTGCTGGCGGCCGGGGGGCGGGCGCCCGGGCCTCTGCGGCCCGGCCCTCCATTGTTGCCGCGGCTGGGGAAGGGGGGCGGGGAGGCCCTGGCGGTATGTCTGCGTCTCGCCTTTCCGGAGCAGGGGCGCAGGGGGGCCCAGACTCCTCAAAAGGGAGAGGCCCTCAGGTCCCGGAGCTCAGGACGCGAGGGGTAGGAGGGAGGGCGGCCTGCGATACCCCCCAAGGGGCGGGGACGCGTGGTGGGGGGCGTAGGGACTGCAGCGCGCGGGCCGACTGACACCTGACCACGGGGAGGCCCCGGGACAGGGCGGCGGCGAGCTTTGTTCTTGGGGCCGCTGAGCACATGGGGACCTCGGAAACGCAGAACTGCGAGGGGCTTTCTGCTGGAGCGCGCGTTCGAGTGGGCGCCCCCGGCCAAGTTCAAGGGCTTGCGCGGGCCCTGGGAGATCGATCCCCGCGGGGGCCTCTGCTCTGGCCTGACTGCAGCCGCAGGCCCAGCGCTGTAGCTGCCCTGCGCGGGCTCCCCGCCGGCCTGTCATTACCGGAGGCGGCGGCAGGGTATTTACTGGGGCCAAGATTTGCTAACAGGAACACGCCCTCCAAAACTGGCCATAAAAAGGAAAAATGGCCCCGAATCCCACTAACTGGGGAGTCCTTTTAAAGCGACAGGGAGCCTTTCACGAGGACCTGCCCTAGCATGCTGGGGGTTGGGGGGATGGAGAAGTCCCCTCATTGGCTGATGGAAGCTGCGAAGTACCCCCTCAGCTCACTACACTTTAGTACCCCCCACCCCGCCCTCACATCTCCCTTTCCCATCCATTCCTCACGGCTCTGGACTGCTTACAGATGCATTTACAGAGCCACAGTTAGATATTCCCAAGTCCTTGAAGAACCCAAAATACACACACTAACTATACTTGAACATACAGCCTCCCCATTACATCACCGGCAGGAACTCTGATACACACATGCACACAACATACGTCCCCCACAATAACATTGCCACGTGGGCACAAACATCACCCACAATGACGTGACCATCCAGGGCTGACACCCGTGAAAACACTGCCACACAGAAAAGTGCGGCTACCATTGACGGTGGCCACAGGGTGGACACGGCCTTGCATATAACACTGACACACTCATCATTCTCTACTGCACACACAGACACTTGGATATGCACTGTTGCCCGGGCACCCACAGGCTGTCACCCAGGGTAAGTGTGACAACCACAGATATGTTAAACACGCTGACACAAGTACAGAGCGACACAATTATTCACAAGAACTGGTACACATATAGGCATGCATATGCCTGCCCGAGAAAGGACACACCCATAGTCACCTACAGTCACCCAGGCAACCCAACACACACACACAGATGGTACAAGACCTGTACAGATGGTCAGGTCATAGTGATCTTGACACACATATAACATAGCTGCACATGCTGACACATGATTACCCATGGTAAAATTGACCCTCCTAGACACCAATTAAGACAGTCACCCACAAACAGATATGAACCCTCCAATAGCAACTATACCCATAGTCATCTACTCTTACACTTGGTAATACACCTGGACACTACAAGAATTCCAGCACAGAGACAGATACAACAATACATGCACAACCACACACACAGACTCATGCATGATGGGAAAATGACACAGACACACAAATCCACAGTCACCCAAATGGCCATAAATCCAATGCTTGTTTATTGAGCATCTATTATGTACCAGGCACCATTCTAATGCTGGGGATAAAAGATATCAAAATCTCTGCCCTCCTGGAGCTTATATTTTAGTGAGTGGGGTCGGGGGGCACCATAATCAGATGACACAGACTACAGTCATCCACAGTGACACTGACAGATGCCAAATACCCACATACACTGGCTCACACATCGACCTGCAATTACCCACAATTAGCCTGACACACACCCACAGTCACACTGACAGCCACACACAAACAGAAGCCCACGGAGCACCAACACATGAGCTCACACACACACACACACACACACACAACTGGCATAGAGCCAGCCTCCCACTATTGCACGTACCTACCTGGATTTGCGGATACCCACAGACCCCTACCCCAAATAGCCTACCTGAGTAGCTTGGACCCCAAGCCCACAAGAGGCCTCCAATACCAGGCCCATAGGCAGCTGCTGCCTGCGTTTTGCAAACTGAGCCCACTCTGACCCACACTCAGGGTCACCCAGCACCATAAGCCTCAGTAGAAGTGTCTAAATTTCCCATCAACTGGTCCCAGACTCCTTCACAGCCCTCAGCCCTAACCCGGAAGAACCCAGAACCTCCTTGCTTCCCCCAGCCTTAGCCCCACACATGGTGGGCTTGGAAAGGAAGTCAGGCTCATTGCCCTCTGGCCAACCCCAGGTCTGGGTGGGATAGACAAGCTCTTTGTCTATCCCCACATGAAAGTCCTGAGCAGACAGAGGAAGCTGGGAGCTGGTGTGGGGAGGGTAGAGCAGAACCTAAGAAGTTACACAGGTATGGAGGAAATGAGGAGTCCCCTGCCCTCCAGTTTAGACAGCTTGGGCCATCAATGAACCCCACTTGGGGACCCCCCTGTGTGCACTATTGCCATATATCCATAATGGGGTTTTTGTCTGACCACCTCTTTACCCATGTCCTCCCAGGTCCATGCACATGCACACAAGGACATATGCACACTGGGACACAGAGGGTCACTCATGCAGGAACACATGCATGGACATATATACAGAAACACACACACAGGCCACCAGACACCTCTTGGAAGCTCTGAACCTCTGACCTCGTCCCTGCCGCCCCCCCTCCCCCATACTGTTACCCTCTTCAACTTGACAGTAGAGCTGCCTCCATCCATCACTGTTTCACCTCTGACTCTGACCCCCTAGACCCTCACCAGCTGCCCTGCCTTCCTGGAGATCATCAGGGTAGGGGTGGGTCATGGGTCACTGTGGTTCCTGGAAGGCTCCCCTCACCCTACTCACCCCCAGCCCCCTGCCCAGACATCTTCTCAGCTGGGTTGTGGTGGGGGTGGGGGTCACAGGTTATTATCCACGAGGAAGAGTAATGAGGACCAAAATAGCCTTGAAGGGCATCTCTCCCTTGCACTGGGCTGGGGTTGGGGGGCAGGGGGGTAAGGGGATGTGGAGAAGACAGCTCCATCTGCCCCGCTGGGCTTCAAAGTCAGATGGAAACCCAATTGGCCTCAGGATACTTGGCAGAAGAAACAGCTCCCCATCAAAGGCTCTAAGTCCAGACAGTGAGATGAAGACAGGCTGCCCCTCACCAAGCATAAGCAGAGGGGCCAGGCTGACAGATACGGATCAGGTGTAATGGGCCAGACACCCACAGGAGGACCCAGACAGCCTGAGACAGGAGCGCACGCAGGACAGGAGACGCAGACAAATAAATGCCCGCGAGGGGCTCAGTCAGACGCAGACAGACTGAGGGCCAGAGCGGGAAGCCTATGCAGACCACTGCAGACAAAGGGAGACAGACCTCGTAGGCCCCAGGAGGCCCCGCCCCTAGGCTGGAAGCACCGCCCACTCCCCCGCCCCCAGCCTCGCCCTCCTGACTGCCGGCACCATAGACCGCCTTCCTGATCTTCCCCTGTTTTGGGGACACCCCTTTCCGACCTCCCTCCTTGGTAGGTCTAGGTCAAAGTCCTCAGAGAAGCAAGAGGAGAGGAGGCACAGAAGGGAAAGAGGTGTTTGGATGTCCTGCAATATGGCCAGAATGCCCCGGACCCCATGACGCCCACATTCTAGCTTCATAGTCACCAAGAACAAAGCTTTTGAGGAATCTCTGAGTTATATACGAAACTCTCAGAACCTCACCTTCCTTGTGGATAAAATAGGTATCCTAATAATAGGGTGATGTATGTAAAGTTATTACTATTATTACTATCTCTGCCCTCCCACCCACCCCTGCTCCCCCCAGAGTTCTAGACATTTTTTTCATTAGGACCACCATCCCCAAGACAGGAGACCCCCCACATTCTCCCTAGGAAGGGCCTGGATACCTGTCGGGGGTAAGAGGGAGAAGCCCGGGCCTCTGCCTGGCCACCCACTCACCCCAGCGCCCGAATGGAGCCCCTGCTGGCCGGGTGGGTGGGTCGCGGTGTAGGGTGCCTCACCCGAAATTCCCGACAGGGGTGGAGACATGACCAGACCCTGGCCTGGGGAAGGGGCTTTACGAGGTGGGGAAGTTTCACAGGGATGTCCGGCGGGGATCGGGCTCCTTGGGAGTCTGGGTTGGGGGCAGGGGAGGTGGGTTGGGCTCCAAGGGGGCGGTCTTGGGGACTCCGTAGGGACGCAGTCCGTGGGGGTCTAGGCAGGCGGGCTTTAGAGGAAGGCCCTGGGGGGTGGGATTCTGTGGGCTTCGGCACTCCGGGGGCCGACAAAAAGTGCTCCTTAAGGGGCGGGGTCAGAGGGCGGGTCCCGGGACAGGTCTTAGGAGAGCGGGGCTCTGAGGACCGGCTTAGGGGGCGGGCTTTATGGTGGTTGAGTTTAGGGGTGGGCTCCGTGGAGCCTATGCGGGTGGGCTTTAGAGGGCGGGTCCTAGCCACAGGCAATTTGTAGGTGGGCTTTAAGGGGAGGGCCTCGGGGGCGGGTCTTGCAGGGCTGTGCTGGCTCAAGCCGCCTCTGCCAGGGGAGCATTGGAGTTCATTCAATTTTAGCACACTTGGGCTCCCTGATCCGCCTGAGGGTTACTCCAGGGGGTCCTTTAAGGCTCCGTATTCCCCTGAGTAAAATGGGAGGGGACTGGAAATTTAAAGGAAACTTCCCAGGTCGTCTTCGGGCTCCCCAGACCCAGGTTTGGGGCGGCCTACCCTGAGACTGTGAGGGAGGGGGCACCGAGGGGGTCGGATGCCCAACTCTTCGCGGTCTCTGGAGGGATCTCCTTTAACGGGAAGAAATGGGGAAGGGGCAGCATCTTGCCGCAATAGGAGCCCGAGCAGCGATTTGACTGCAGCCTATTTTGAGTCCTTGGGTGAGCGATCTTGCACGCTCACATCACCAAGGGCCTGAATTCAGAAGCCTTCAGACCACGCATAGGGTGGCAGGTGGCGGCTCATGTCCTCTCGCTTCTTCCTGGGCCAATGGGCAAGTGGACCAGCCTGTGGGCCTGAAGTGGGGGGGGCACTGTTCTGCATTTGCAAAGTAGAGACACTGACGAGCCCCAGTTGTTGTTGTGATTCATAAGCAATCCTGAATGGGTGGGGGGACAGACTGGGTGAAGCTCACAGAAGGTATACATTGTATTTAAATGACTTGTTTATCTCTGTTGCATTGAAGCTCCCTGGATCAGGACCGCAGGGCAACCAGACATCCTGGGACCACTAAGAACTATGCCCTTTGCCTCAGTCTCTCAAACTGACAAATGGGTGTCATCTGCACTTTCCAGGGCCATTCTGAGGGTGATTTGAGTAAATGCAAAAAGCAGGGAGCCCGGTGCACAGTACTGCTACATAATGTGTACATAAATATATACTGTTACTATTATTTATATTAATCTAGTGCTTTTCCAGGTCCTGGAGGAGACAGTTGGCACCTACTAACTACTGACAATGAGTCAATAGGTCTCTCCCTTCCCTCTCAAGTTCCCTGACCCCCACCCTCTACTCAGGGAACCCCCCTACCCCCAAGAAGTTGCCAAGGGCTTGGGGGAACATTCAACCTGTCGGTGAGTTTGGGCAGCTCAGGCAAACCATCGACCGTTGAGTGGACCCTGAGGCCTGGAACTGCCATCCACCCATGTCAACCCCCACCTTCCAGATCTGGGGGGCAGCTGTCCCATCTAAGCACATCCCCTCCCTTAGGCCACAGCAAAGGTCACAATCAACATTCATTGTTGTCGGTGGGTTGTGAGGACCCAGGCCAGACCCACCGAGGGATGAATGTCACTGTGGCTGGGCCACACACAGCCTGAGGGGGGTGGATTGGGGAACACGACCCACCACAGATTTCTTCCCCAAAACTGTTCAGCCTGTACTTTGCCTGGCCCTGGCCTCTCACCCCTTGGGTAGGACTGGTGTCTGGAGTCCTGGTGGAAGCTGGGTTTGGGGAAGAAATCCTGGAGGGTTGGGGTACTGGGCAGCTAAAAAAACCTTTTTTTTTTAAAGATTTATTTTATTGATTTTTGACAGAAACAGAGACAGAGAGAAGGGGGAGGGCCCAGAGCAGTCTCCACAGTCGACATTAGTTTTCCATGTTTCACTCCACAGGTGGGCATGGGGCCACACCGCAAGAACTGAACTGGGGGCTCTCCCCAGTTCAGCATGTGGGTCCGCAGGGGCCGGGGCCGGGACTTGATCCTCCGTCCCCGGGGCTGCAAAGCGAGCGCTTAACCCACTGAGCCATCCCGGCTTCCCCTAAAAAACCTTTTTGAAAGAGTGTGGTGAGCCCTGCTCATGGAGGGCTCCAGGAACGTTTCTTGCAATAATGGAGTGGGTGGGCGGCATAGCTGCGCTTCTGTGTGTCTCAGTTTTGGGCTAGCTTTAGCACCCTCCTTGTCCAGTGCCCGCAGACCCCTGCTTTACCTTCAGTTAGTTGCCCACCTAGCACCTTGGTGCCAACTGATCCCTCCACCTGCATGTCTGTGCCCCAACTGGGTGACCTCTGGGCACACCCTACTTTTCTGGCATTTGAGGGAGGGGTGAAGGTGCTGGTGAATGCTGGGAGCCCCTATTCAACATGTGCCTCCACAGCTCCATTTCACCCAGGACAGGCTGCCTCACTAGCACCCACCTGCTGCGGGTCCCTAGCCTTGGGGGCTCTGTAACTGGATAGAGGAGACAGGCTTTTCTGTTAGGTCTTTGTGAATCACCCTACAGGCAGGTGGCTTCATACCTCAGTTTGTTCATCCATTAGGTGGGGTTCCACTGAGACAATGGGTGTGAAAGTGCCCTGAGGGAGACCAGACCTGGGGGTCTTGATCCTTGTTCCTCCATCCCTTGAGCCAGGGGTCATTCCTCTTCTAGACATCTGGAGCATCAACAACTTCCCTCCCTCCCCAAAAGGCCCAGGGGCACCTGGCCCCTCCCCCAGCCCAAGGGGAAGGAAGAAAGCAGTTACTAAGTTACAGGTACAGCAATGCTTGTCTTGGTGGCGGCTTCCAAAGCTCTCCCATCCCAAACCCTGTGGGGCAGGGTGGCAGACCTCCTCCAGGGAGGGGTGGGAGGAACCCTTCCAATGCCCTCTGGGTGGGGTGTGTGGCTCCACATTGTGGGTGCCCCCTGCGGACTGTGTTCTGTAACACATACCCGAGCCCCCACTGAGAGGCATCTGGTTGGCAGGTGCATTTACAGGGAGCAACAGTAAGCCCCCCTGTGATAATAATCTCCCACAGCCTGTTCCTCCCCTTCACACCCTCTTGGAGGTATAAGGAGGGAACTGACAGCCCAGACTCCTAGGCTCCAGAGAGGGGAGGGGAGGGGCAGGGAGGAAGGAGAGGGCTAGCTTGGGGCAGGCAGGCTTTCTTCTCTCTGCCCCTCTGCCTGGCACACGTTGCCCAGCCATGGGGACCTTCGACCTGTGGACAGATTACCTGGGTTTGGCACGCCTTGTGGGGGCTCTGCGAGGGGAAGAAGAGCCCGAGACCAGGATGGACACCCAGCCAGAACCAGCACCAGGACCAGGGGATCAGAGGTCCAGCCAAGAATCCTCACCAGCTCCTGAACGCCTGTGCTCTTTCTGCAAACACAATGGCGAGTCCCGAGCCATCTACCAGTCCCACATGCTCAAGGACGAGGCAGGCCGGGTGCTGTGCCCTATCCTTCGAGACTACGTGTGCCCCCAGTGTGGTGCCACTCGTGATCGTGCCCACACTCGCCGCTTCTGCCCTCTCACTGGACAAGGCTACACCTCTGTCTACAGCTACACCACCCGCAACTCTGCAGGCAAGCGGCTGGCCCGGCCTGACAAGGCTAGGACGCAGGACTCCAGTCACCGCCGAGGAGGAGCTGGAGGAGCAAGCGGAGGAGCCAGTGCAGGTGGCTGGGGAGGGGTTCTGGCTCATTAAGTGGGGTTAACCCCAGTACCCACTTCAGAGGGTTGTGGGAGAGAATCTGTGTAGAAACCTTAGAACCGTATTCTAGCTGCACATACACACTCTGGGTATAGCTGTGGGTAAACTGGGGCTTGAGTTTGGTGTGTGGCCTTGGGCAAGGGACTCCCTCTCTGTGGGAAATGCTGTCCTTTTCCAGGCACAGGTGATGTGGCAGGGAGGCCATGGAGACTAGCTGTGAGATCTGAGGACAGGTACAGCAGGGGCTTGGCACTGCTTGGCACCGAGGAGCTCTGTGGCCTGAGAGAAGTTGCTCAGACTCTGAGCCCTGGCTGCCTCATCTCTTCACTCATTTGCCCAGTAGTCTGTGTGCCCATTCTGTGCCAAGTGCTGGATGGGGCCAGCAATGGCCAAGGTAAATGGGAGAGCAGCAGTTCAAATACAAGGTGATCGGTGCTGAATGGGAGTCTAGAGGAGTACTCTGGTCCACATGAGGGGTCCGGAGGGTTTCCTGCGGGAGGTCACCTCTGGAAGTCTGGCCCAGGCACTGAGGCTTGTTCAGGAGCTTAGGGACAGAGTGCATATGCATGTGTGATGGAGGGGGAGGTGTCTGAGATTTTGGGACAGGCCAAGATTCTATAGGTCTTTGCAGGTCACATCAAAGGGTTTGTACTTGGGCACTAGGGAGCCATGGACGGGGCAAGGCCAGGCCTCCATGTTGAGAGGATGTTAGCTAAGTGGCTGGCTGTAGGGATGGATTTGAGGGTGTTGGAAGAGACTGGTTCTCCAGGCAGAGGTGTCCAAGGCAGGCAGGAGGAACATCAGGCTGGAGGGGAGCCCCATGAGTTTGCTGTGTGGGGAGCAGCCCAGGAGAGCACTTAGGAGAGAGCTGGAATTGGAGCCTCCTTGAGATCTAAACCCGCTTTCCTCACCTCCACTGCCCACCATGTGGAGTCGCCCTGACCTTGCTCATAAAATGTGGATTCCCGTTCCACAGGGTGGGTGTGGCCTGAGCGCCTGCGTTTGTAAGCAGTTCCCTATGAGGCCACCGCACTGCCAGGCCATGAACCTTGCAGGCTTTGAGTAGCTCTGGCTTAAATGGCAGCAGTTACCAATATAGATGCAAAAGACCTCAGGCGCTGCAGGGTTTTAAAGGACAAGCCTATTTTAGCGACTCCGGGGAGTCAGCCAACAGAAGAGGCTGGTCTGATGGGGCAGTTTGGGTGCCCTGGGTGGGTACTGCTTCCCCCATCAGATTGTGAGCTCCTTGAGGGAGGTGACCCTGCAGGAGGACCCTGCCTCATCCCCATAAAGAGACTGCCTCTAGAACAGGGGTGGCGAACCGTTTGGCGATTGAGTGCCAAAGTTTATGAAATAAGAGTATACTCGCTCGACTCGTGTGCCAACCCATCGAGTGAGATAGAGGTATCGATTATTTTTATGTCTATAAGAGCATAAACAATAATTTTTTAAATGGTATTCACAGCTCCGCGTGCCGAAGTAATTGCTCCGCTTGCCACTTTGGGCATGTGTGCCAAGGTTCGTCACCCCCGCTCTAGAAGATACTGTATCCCTGTGAGGTTCCAGGAGGTCCAACTTAGAGACACGGGAAGCTGAGGGGACTTAGAGATTATGGCCTCAGAATTTTCCTTTGAAATTCTGAAGGAGCAGGAAAGGAAAACTCACCTCCCAGTGTATGGAATGAAGGGTGAAGGAACCCTTCCTGGGCACTGAAGGGCTGACTGGTGCTGGCCCCACTGGTAACGGTCTGGGTGTCACCGTAGCTCTGACACGAGGGGGCAGCACGGCCGCCGCAGTTGGGAGTTTCCACACTTTGTGTCGGGTTCTGGGTCCCACCTGGGGCTGCACTGGTCCAGGAATGAGACTTGGATGCTGTTCTGGAAGCAGCCTCCAGGTGGCGCCAGAGCCCCAACAGCTCTGCAGGTTGAACCGGTACTTTGGGAACTCGGAATCATCGCCTATTAAAGTTTTTTATCCTTCCCCCTTCGCTTTTAACATCCAGGTTCCAAAAGTGCCGGGAATTCGTCTGGACCTTCGCCCTCTTCCTGCTGTCCCTCCACTTCCGCCTAAAAGGCAGGTGCGGGGAGGAGGGGAACGCTGTCTTTCACACCTGGGACCCAGACTCAACGATGGCTGCATTTCCGGGAAGATGCACCCAGCCAAGACCCGCCCCTGGACCCTTACTCCAGCCTGAGGGCTTCAGTGAGGGAACAGAGCCTGGGAGCGCAGCCAAAAGAGTCCTGTGAGGAAGGAGGTGGTCCTTGGACACCCCTGCCCACCTGCCTCAGCACTGGGTACCCAGTCAGTGCTCAATAAATGCTATGAGTGGATCAGCGCCAGACAAGGTAGCAGAAACATCGCTGCAGGGGCTGGGGTACCTCTTTTCTCTCCTGGCTGTGTTAGCCCACACTTGTTACTCCAACACCCACTTCTCTGACTGCTGTTAGCCCTGGGGCATTGGGGTAATCGAAGAGAGTGGGTGCCACAGGGTGGCTGTGGGACTCTGAGGGGTTGTTGCCTCTTTACTGGCACTTCCGGGCACGGCATTCTGCACATTAGGACCTTTCTGTGATGTTTGGTGTTTTCAAACTCCCATCCACCCCACACATACTGATATGCCAAATGAGTTGAATCCCCCAGACTGGGGGTGGAGCCCTGATTCGAGGGGAGAAATTGAGAGACAATTCCACCACAAGGCCCCAGTGACCTGGGGCCATAGATCACATGCCAGGACCTTCAGAGCAAGGGAAGGACTACTGGGGTGGGGGCAAGGAATGGGACTATGTCCTGAGGGGTTGACAAACCCAGGCCTTGGCCAGGGGCACTGTGGAGGCAATTGGGTCTGCTTGGGCAAGTGTGGGAGGGAGATGGAGGTCCTGCCCCACCCAGGGATAGTGATCCAAGTTCTGGAGTCTGTGCTCAGAGGAGCCCCCACCCGCCTGCCTCCTCTACTGCCAAAGCTTGTTTTCCTGGCCTCCAGGGGCAGCAGGTGGCAAGTGTCTGTCCACATTCCTCCCTGAAGCCCAGAACTGGCCTCAGCCCCCTGCCCACATGTCTCTTTCCCAGGGTTGGGCAAGGGCAGGATTTGGACTTTGCAGGTCCCCTCTGCCCTCATGGGACCTGAGGCCACCTAGAGGAGAGGTAGGGATGGGAACCTGCCCTTGAAAACAACCTGCTGCCTAGGCTTGGAGGGGAGAAGGGAGGAGAAAGACATGGAGGAGGGCTCCTTAGCAGCCCCCAAGGGTCTTCATTTGAGTTGGGGATACAATATCCCAGCAATCACTAGCCATTGCAAACTGCTAATGGCACAAGCAAAAGCTATGGAGGCTTGGACCTAGGGAGGTGAACCAACAGGCTTGTTGGGGATGAACTGCACAACGTCCACTCAGCACCAACAACAATCCCCCAGGACTGCCTCCTGCCAGACTGAGGCCTCCACGCAGCTTGTCACAGGGCAGGCAAGGCCTTCAGCACTGAAAACAAACTCTCCAGGTGGATGTCTTGTGGCTCATTGCCGCAGACACTGATGTGTGCACCTGCATGGGCACACAACAGACATCTGTTCCTGGGGAATCCAACATGCCTGGAAACCTGTGGGGAGCCCTTGACCTGTGTCCCAGCAGTAGCCCCACTTGCCTTTCGAGGAAGATGAAATGGGAAAGAGATGGTTAGGGGGGTTTATGGGCAGAACATCAAGGGATCCAAATGCTCCAAACCCCAAAACAGGTCCTGGGGCCTTGCTAGAGAATCATTTATTAATGGTCTAACTGGAAGAGATAAAATGGAAATCAGAGAAAGACAGACAAACAAGCAACAAAGGGAGCCATTTTCTTCTCCAGGAAAGAAATTCTGCCATAACCTTAGCTAAGGAGCCAAATTTGCAAACCCAGATAACTATCAGGTTCCGACCTCACACTGACTCCAGAAGGAGGTTGTTGACTTGAGTGGAGCCTCCAGGGTTTCCCAGGGGAAGCTGACTTCTAGGTTGGCTGACGGGCAGTTTCTGGGGCCCACTAGGACCTGCCAGAACATCTTGGGGGCTAACAAAATACCAGGAGCAACTTCAGAGACTGTAGGTTTCCAGGGTCTACTGAGGGACTTGCCAACTGGTAGAAGCACAGGGACCTCTGGGGGGCCAGGGCTCCAAGAGAACACAGCTCCCTGAAGGGGCAGGCGCCCCCCACACACTCCCCCAGCATCTACAAATCCCTCCAGGACTGTTCCCCCAGAGGGAGAGTCCCAGTCCCCTTTGATGTGTAGGGTGTGGGGGCTTTCACCACAGGCTTCGCCTTCCGGGGGTTGAGGCGCTTGAAGGCTTCTAGGTCCCGGTGGGTGTTCATGATCAGCCGGCTGTGCAGAAACAGCACTGTGAGTCAGGGCAGGATGCACCTCACTCTCCTGCTCACACACTCAGGCACTCACAGGTCACTCACACATGGGCTCACACACACAGACACACATGCACAATCAAAATCAGCCTGTTACAGAGAAGACTGTTTCAGCCCCTCTTCAGAACCTAACAATCCTTCAAAGGACAGGTCTATGACATGATAGGTCAGGGCCCTGGAGGAACAACACTTTGGAAGCTCCTTGGGTAGCCTGGGCCCCTGGTGGGGGGACATCCTTTTTACTGCCCCACTGATTCCTCCCATTCCTGGGTCCTGTCCTAGCTGTCTGTCCTATCCATTCCCCCTTACTTCAAGTTGGAGAGCTCAACGACGAGACCGCGAACGGTGTCTGTTGCATCCTCCATCCTAGTGGCTTCACAGGGCTTGACCCTTTCATAGGTACTGGTGGGAAAGGAAGACAGGTGGCCTGACCTCAGCAGATAGCGCCACCAAAACACCATTCTGGGGGACTTCCAGTGGGCCTTGAGCTGTCTGATTTCTAGATACTAAGCCACTATGGACAGAGGCTCTGATGGCCAACCCAGCTGGCTCAGCTGCCAAAAGCACACCCAGAATCCGGCCACCTCTCTCCATTGCAGCTGCCTGAGGCTGGACCACTGCCACAGGCTCCCTGACCCCCCAGCTTCTGCTCCTACAGCTTGTCTCCCATTCAGCATGGGGGGTGGGGGGTAGAGGCAGGAAAACAGGAAACTGACCCACTGTCCACCTGCCAGGCACCTCTAGACCCCAGCTCCTCCCTTTGGCCTTTTCCCCCCTCCCCCATACTCCAGACACACTGAATTCCAGGCCTTTTCCCTAAGCACCTCTTAGGGTTCTGAATGTTCTTTAAATGTCTCCTCCTTGGGGAAGTGGGATTTCCCTGATGACTAGTTAAAATTTTAAGCACCTCCCTGCTTTTTCTCCCTAACACTCAGCCATCTGTCTAATTTGCTTGTCTCTTTCTCACCCCACTTGCTCTGCCAACACACACTTGATCAAAGCTTCATGTTTTGCCCTGTCCCACACTGCCTCCCCAGTGCCCAGAGCAGTTCCTGGAAGAGCCAGCACTGGTTGGCGTTAACAGTTCTGAGAGGGGTGGCAGTGTTGCAGCACCCACTGTATCTAATGTGTGCAGCCCGCAGGTGCTGCCTCCCATCAACAGATCTCCCCAAAGCCTACCACACCCCGGCTTGGCAGCACCTCCTGAGCTGTCACTACAGAATCTCTGGCTCTGCTCCACCTGCCTTGGTCATCCCAGCATGACTGGTCGGCCCAGGCCTTAGCCTCTCTTGTGTCTCACTTAGTTATGGGTCACTGATATCAAGACCTGCCTAGGGGGCTTTCAGATGTCCAAGTGGGGTCGCAGCGGCCCAGTAAGGCCGCCAGAGATAGAGACATGAATCTCCCTCCTTTGCCCAAACAATAGTGAGGCCACTTTGACTAAACTGCCTCTGGTTCCTGTGCAGGGTGTGTGTGCATGTTTAAGTGGTAAAACAGGTACAGTGACAAAGCTTATGTATGGGCAGGAAGCAAAACCACTCCACCTTCTACCTGGAGGAGGATGAGAAGAAACTCTACCAAGGGCTGCACCCCTAACCCTTCCTCCACACTTGTCAGACAGAAACAGAAACTTGGCCACAAATAATTGATAAGCTGCCGCTTCTGCAGAAGCCAGTTCAAGTACAAGGTAATAGGAGAGGATGGTCACCCAGTGCTTGCACCTGGCAGTGCTGGGAGAAAGGACAGGAAGGAGGTGACAGACTGAGAGGCTCTGAGGTGACAGGAGAGGACATCCCCTACCATACACAAACACTCTGTGGGTGGAAGGGCAGTACACCTGGTGGCCTGCAGGAGGGAGAGAAAGTGGCCTGCCCTGGATCACAGAGCCAAGTGGGAAGTAAGGAGACAGGACACATCAGACCCT
Source organism: Craseonycteris thonglongyai (assembly GCA_004027555.1). Lineage (NCBI taxonomy): Eukaryota > Metazoa > Chordata > Mammalia > Chiroptera > Craseonycteridae > Craseonycteris > Craseonycteris thonglongyai. The sequence continues at coordinate 20,130 of PVKE010020088.1, forward strand.
GGATGGTCTCGGCCAGTGGTTCCCCACCCTCTCTGAGGAGAGTCAGGGAAAGCTCTGGACACTCTAGGAAAACATATATATTGCATTCAAACAAGCCATATAACCAGGGACACCCACCCCAGGGTTCCTGGGGAGAGATGCTGGTTTGGGTGTAGATGGCTGGTTACCGGTTCTCCACTGGGGGGAGCTGGGAACACACACAGTTTGAAAGAGCAGGCTCAGCTCCCTTAGTGGACCAAGGAAAGCAAGACCAGTGAGGGAGAGCCAGGGCTCCCTCCTCAGCCTCCTCACCAAATGGGAGCTACAGGGCGGGGTAGGGAGAGCATGGGGTGCCACTACCACAAGAGCAGTGGCCCTCTCCCTCCCCTTCCCCGGGACCAAGGGAGGACTCGCACTGAGACAAGGGCCTCTGGGTGGTCTCCCACCCAGCCTACCTTGGCTGGGCCTTGGTAAGGGGGCCTCCATCAGCAAGTAGGCTGGCGCCAGGACAGCAAAGCAGTCCGCTCCCTGCAGGAAACAACTAAGGAGAGAGCATATGTGAAAACAGTCCAGCTGGGCAAACCCCACTCAGGAAAGAAAAATTCACACAGAGAACATTTCCCTTTCCCTTGGCCACACTGGGAACACCAAGGCTGGGCCTCCTACAGAAAAAGCGTGGCCAAGGGGAAGCCAGGACAGCTCAGTGGGTTAAGCACTCACTTTGCAGCCCTGGGGACCGAGGATAGAATCCCAGCCTGGGCCCATGCAGACCCATATGCTGAACTGGGGCGTGCTTCCCATGCAGGAGGCCTCCAGCCCAGTTCCTGTCCTGCCCAGCCCCGCCCACCTGTGTGAAACAAAACCATGTTGAAAACTGAGGCCATACGACCATGGAGACTGCTTTGGGCACTCTCCCTTCTCTCTGTCTCTGTCAAAAACAATAAAATAGGGGAAGCCGGGATGGCTCAGTGGGTTAAGCGCTCACTTTGCAGCACCAGGGACCAGGGATCGAATCCCGGCCCCGGCCCGTGCGGAACCATACGCTGAACTGGGAGCTCCCCCAGTTCAGTTCTCTCTCTGTCTCTGTCTCTGTATCTCTCTCTCTGTCAAAAATAAAAATAAATAAATAAAAATATTAAAAACAAAAAAAAACCAAACAATAAAATAAATCTTAAAAAAAGAGAAGTGAGGCTAGACTGGGCATTACCACACCGAGCTACTTTCACCCCCTCCCCCCAGCCCCCTCAAAAAGAGAGCACACAGGACAACACTGGGCCTGAACCTTCTGACAGACTGCTCTGTACCTGGGGGTGGCTCCATCCACACATTCTCTGTCCCTGACAACTGAGGTGTAGAACTGTCTCCTGTTTGTCTCATACTACCTAGAAGGGTAGAGACAGGACTCCTAGTGGTGGTGACTGCAGTGAAGTGGGCATCGGGTACCAAGAAGAAGTTGGCCAGACAAACCACGTATTTTGTCGGGAAAAATTTTGAAAATATATTGCAAGGAAAAAGTTCATAATTAATAAGGGAAAGAGCCAGATAACCCTGAGAAGCTGTTTCTAAATTTCAATGGTGGTTTAGTTTTATGGGAAATGTCAGGCTCAATCATGGAGGTGACATAACGTCTCTCTGAAAGAGGAAAAAAGGCTGAGGTGGGGCAGCCCACCAAGGGCATCTTCTAAGGGGACGAAAGGCCTAAGGTGGGGGATGGGATGAAAGGCTGAGCTGCACTTACAAAGGGCTCTCTGAATCCAAAGGCACAGACATGAAACTGCCCATAGCCCAGCTGTTCTCACCAGGGAATGACTCTGGCCCAACCAGATACTTTACAATGTCTTGGTTGTCACAACTGGGGGATGTGGTGCTATTGGCATCTAATGAGTGGAGGCTGGGGATGCTGCTCAACACCCCACAGTGCACAGGGCCTTCCCCACCACGAAGGAGTGACCTGGCTCTAAATGCCAGCAGGGCCAGTTGGGATCCCTGCTGTAGAAAATACAGTGTTTCCCAGCATCTGGCTATTTCAAGTAGGTGAATGCGACTTAAAATACAATTTGATGTCACATATGCACCCAAGTCACTACACTGTTTTTGGCCATGAGGAATATTCTCCCTCCCACCAGGGTTGTGTAAATGTTTGTCATGACAACTGTCCTCATACTGAATGTGCCAGGGTCACTGCTGTAGGCCCCTGAAAAGGACCAGAAATCAGCCTTTTAAATGATGCCCCTTAAGCTCCAGCAGCTCTTGGGTGAGTGTCACATCCCAACAGAGCTGCTATGAGAGAAGACAAACTTTCCTGTGAGGGGACCTGGGTTTGAAGCTGTCACCGCCGGGTAAGCTCTGAGTCTCTGAGGGTCTCCCCCGTAGTGCTCAGGGCTGTGCCTGGTGAGGTGAGGGGGCTGTGGGTGGGAGGCAGCACTGCTTTCCATCCACCTGTGCTCTGTCCCAAGTGTCCCTGTCCCCATGGCCTTCCTGCCAAGTGCCATCCAGAATCTTCCCATGGGAGCCTGCTTGTGCCTGGGTTGCCCCAGCTTATTCAGGAATGCCCAATGTTGAACTGACACATGCCCAGGCACTGGCCACCTTGTCAATGCGGTGCCTACTCCTCAGGGGGCCTGTCAGGTCTGACCACGGCCGTCTGCCCAGGCAGCCCACACTGTTGGTTACTGGGTGTTTTCCAAGCGCACCATGTCATGGGCAGCCTGTCTAGGAGGGCTCGCTCCTTTGCCTGCTGAGTGTCACCTAATGTCCCAACTGCTTCCCCAGCCTTCTCCCTAAGCCACTGCCCAAGAGGCCAGAGACTGGGAGTAACTAGATGGCATTTCTTTCTGAGTAAGGGGTTTACATTTTTCAAGAAGCAAGGCTCTAATTCTAAAATTTTAGCTGTTCCCAGCACCTGAATGCCTACCTATCTGGGTAATCATGTTCAAACTCTAGGACTAAATTGCAGCGTGGCCTACTTTCCATGATCTTGCTTGTCTAGTGATCACAAAATGGGTGGCATGAGGAGCCAGGGCCTATACATGGCACAGAGGGCCGGTTCTGAAATCACCTTATAGGTGAACATTGTGGAGGGCCAAAACTGACCCCTGGCCATCCCTTGGGAAGGCAGTGCAGTAGACACCCACACTCAACTCAGCCACATCCCCCTCCACACTTGGAACAGTTGGTTTCCTTCCACTAGGCACCAGGTAAAATCCTGTGCTTACAGTGTTTTGGGGCTTTTGCATGACGACTCTTTAAGTGCAAAAATGATAGGGTACAAAATGCTCACTCTAGGGGAAACTGGGATGGCTCAGCGGGTTAAGAGCTCACTTTGCAGCCCCGGGGACTGAGGATCGAATCCTGGCCCCAGCCTGTGAGGACTACATGCTGAACTGAGGTGTGCTTCCTATGCGAGAGGCCCCAGTTTGGTTCTTGGCCCCCCCTCCCAGTTCGGCCCCTGGTTCAAGGGGGTGTGCATCCCATTCGGGAGGCCCTAGCCCAGTTGCCCACCCTGCACGGCCCTGGCCCACCTGTGTGGAAGGAAACCGTGTTGAAAAACTGATGTACAACTATGGAGACTGCACTGGGCCCTCCCCTTTCTCTCTGTCTGTCTAAAACAATAAATAAATCTTTAAAAAGAAAAAGTGAAAAAAAATGCTCACTCTGGGAGAGGCAGGTGGGACAAGTGCTACTGAAAACCTTATAGGGGCAGGAACTATGCCTGATGTGCTCACACCTGGCATAGAGCAGGATCTTGATAGGCATGTGTTGAATGAACTTTTAAACATCTCAACAGGGATGGCTGAAGAAACACGTGCTTGCATTTGTAAAGGGAGTTGGGCTCCACATTTCAGGACAGGGCATTTGAGGTACAGCTGCAGAATCAGGTTGACCTGGGTGCAGATCCAGCCTCCCCTCTCCTAGCTGTGTCACCTCTGGCAGGTGCCCAATCTTCTCCAGCTTCCCTGCCAAACTGTGTGTGGAAAGAGAACCGCCTACCTCCCAGGGCAACACAGCAAGCACTTAGCCCAGGCTCAAGTGTGCCACCAGCCAGGAATGTGGCACCTCCCTCAGGAACGGGGCTGAAGCAAGGCTGCCACCTGCCCTGCCAGGTGAACACTTAAGTCAGCAGAGGCTCATTAGGCAACTTTCCCACTGCCTGTCAAGTGGGCAGCCCACTGAAGTAAGCAGTCCCTACAAATTCCAGCAGACAAAATTCCATGCATGTTTGGGACAGGCCCCTCATGGAAAGGCAGATCTGTCCTTTCTGGAAAATCACAGACTATACCCACCGAAACTGCGACTTGGACCCCTAGACTCATCTGCTGTAGAAACAGACAGCCACATATCCCATCTTCTCCCTACTATTGGACACTTTGGTGGAGGGTTTACGGCCATTGGTGCCTGCCCTGGGATGGTCTGATTGTAATTTGGGGAAGCTCTTACCTGCTCAAGGGGGGCTTCAAAGTCAGGGGCTTCCAGGGCATCCTGTATTTGACTGTCTGGCAAGAAGTCAAGTTCCATGGGTGGGAACCCCCCAAACACAGCCTGGTCTGCAGAGTCAGGAGGATGTTTAGGCTGACCTGCTGGGATTTCAAGGACACCTGGGCTGCTTTGGTGTGTCCTGGTGTCCAGGGGAGAACCATCCACTGCTTCTCCATGCACCAGCAGAGCAGGGGCGCCAAGAGACAGACTGAACGCACCAAGGTCTTGTCCATGGTTCTGGCTACTTAACTCGGCTGCCTTCTCGCCCGAGGGCTGTGACAACATAGGTAGTGGACACAAACCTCCCAGCCCGTCTTGATCCGGGCCTGGCCCCTGTATCTGGTCAACACCTGGGCCCATTTCTGAGGCTTCAGGGCTGGAATCTCCATCACCTATTGCGGGCTCTTGAATTCCATGAGCCAGAGCCAAGGAGGCTGCAGACCTTCCCAGGACACCACCATGGGCCTCGACTTCCTGACTGGCCTCCCTTCTGCCTCTGGTGGCCTCCCCAGTGAGAAGCATGCCTCTGAGCAGGGCCCTGTTATGTTCTCCATCAGGGAACTTCCCGCTGGGTGAGGCAGGTGTCCCAGTGTTGCCCTTCCCATTTGGCCCGACCATCTCCAGAGCCCTCTGTTCTGGCTCGGTGGTGTCTTTGCTCACATCTGTGATGACAGTGGTCTCAAGAGAGGCGCATCTTGGGCTGCTACGGCTCCCTTCTGCTTCCCAGCCAGCCATGCTGAGCGTCTGCACAAGGTCAGGTGGGCCCTGGGCCACAGGTCTGGCCTCTGGACCCCGAATGGCGAGGCATGGGATGCTGTCTCCTTCCCCCTGGTCAGCCCATGCTGCCCCCTGGGCACTTTCCTCCTGTGGTCCTTCTCCGCCTGCCTCCTTCTCTTCAGCATCACTGCTCAGTTGATGCCCTTTCTGGCTGTGATCACCTAGAGCCCCACCCCCATCTATGTGTCCACCATCTGGCAAGCTGGCGCCTTGCTCCAGCAGGTGGGCCTGGCTGGCCCTCCCCGAGGCCAGGGGCCCTGCCCCCCACTCTGGAGCGGCACTGCTGGAGACCGCAGGCTGAGAACCCCCACTGCTGGATACAGGTGTTACAGGGTTTGGGACGCTGTGCTTGGAGCAGGCACCATCTATCTGGGTCTGGGCTCCTGGCTCCCTGGCCTCCAAAACAGTGAGCCCAGGGGACTCTTCCCATGACTGGCTTCCTGCCTGCTGTGCACTGGGTTCTGGCGGTGTTTCCTGTGGAGAGAGAAAGACAGTCTCAAGCTTTCAATAATCCACCACTCTGCAGATTCTTCTAGTTGTTACTGCCCCTATATAAAGCCTCAGATGCTGAGCAGACAACTGAGGGGTCAGTACAGTAGTCCACCCTTACCCACAGTGGATATGTTCCAAGATGCCCAGTGGATGCCTGAAACTGCAGATAGTAGTTAACTTTATATATACTATGTTTTTTCCCCAATCCATACATATAAAGTTTAATTTTTATATTAGGCACAGCAAGAGATTAACCATAATAATTACTAATAAAGTAGAACAATTACAACATACTATAATAAAAGTTATGTGAATGGCTTTGAGGCCATTATTAAGTAAAATAAGGGTTACTTGAACACAAGCACTGTGATGCTGTCACAGTCATTCTGATAATCAAGACAGCTACTAAGTGACGAATAGGTGGGGAGCACATACAGCATGGAGAAACTGGATAAAGGGATGATTCATGTTCTAGGCAGGACTGTGTGAGATTTCATCATGCTATTCAGAACAGTGCACAGCTGAAAACTTATGATTATTTCTGGAATTTTCCATTTGATATTCTTGTGCTGCAGTTGACCACAGGTAACTGAAACCATGGAAAGCAAAACTGCAGATAAGGGGGAACTACTATATCCAGTATGAGACAGAGCTTTGTTCCAGGGGCTGAAGGGGAAACTGGAAGCATAGGAATTCTTCCATCTATCAACTCCTCCCCACCAGCACCAGGCACATGGAGGTCAAAAATATAAAAATCAAGGGGTCCTGTGGATCACACAAATGTCAATTGCCTGATGTTGGTGACAGACTATAGTTATGTAAGATGCTACCACTTAGGGAAACTGGGGGAGGGAACACATCTCTGTGATGTTTGTTTTTATTTATTTATTTTTAATTTATTTATTGTTTTTGACAGAGAGAAATACAGAGATAGAGACAGAGAGAAGGGGGAGGGCCCAGAACAGACTCCATGATTGCACATCATCGTTTTTCCACATAGTTTTATTCCACAGGTGGGCTTGGGGCTGCACAGGGCAGGAACTGGGCCGGGGTCTCGCCCTGGTGAGAACTGAACTGGGGGCACTCCCCAGTTCAGCATATGGGTCCACACGGGCCGGGGCTGGGATTTGATCCTCAGTCCCCAGGGCTGCAAAGTGAGTGCCTAACCCACTGAGCCATTCCGGCTTCCCCTGCTGTTTGTTTTTAAACTGTGATATAATACATACAACATAAGATTCAATAGTTTAACCATTTTTGAATACACAATTCAGTGGCATTAAGTACATTCCCAGTGTTGTGCAACCATCACCACCTCCATCCCCAGAAGTCTTTCATCTTGTATTATTGAATCTCTATCACCATTAAACACTAACTCCCAATTCCCCATCTCTCCATCCCCTAGAAACCATTATTCTACATTCTGTCTCTCTGATTTTGACTACTCTAAGTACCTTATTACGTAGAATCATAAAATATGTGGTCTTTTGTGGCTGGCTTCTTTCACTTAGAATAGTGTTCCCTCGCCACTTCGCGCTTCATGGTTTGCGGCTTCAGTGCTTCGCGGGTTTTCCCAAAATATTCATCAAAAAATAAAAATGAAAAAATACAACCATGTCGGCAGCCACATTGCGGAAAGGAGCGTTGTTTCATGTGGATGCGCTAGAGAGAAGGATCCCTGCATGTCAAACAAAGAGATGAGTTGACTCAGAGTACATCCCACGGGCTCTCATAAAGGCGCGTGATTGGTTTCCGGTGCGACATCGACCAATGAGAGTACGAGTGGATTGATCCCTGTGAGTTGATTGTCTGCGCATCATCGCAGCCTCACCTAGCATCTTCTCTTGTTGTATCTCGCCAGTCTTGTCCATGATGTTGACTGTCTCGCATACTGTATTTTAGTGTTGTGTTGGCGATCACTTGTTTTGTTTAAGCGATCACTTTTTTTATTAATTAAGCCCTTATAATGC
>PVKE010020089.1:0-21770 GCA_004027555.1 Craseonycteris thonglongyai
CTGCAGGGATAGGGCGGGACCCGCAGGGGCGGGGCCTGCAGGGGCGGGCCTGCAGGGGTAGGGCGGGGCCTGCAGGGGCAGGGCGGGGCCTGCAGGGGCGGGGCCTGCAGGGGCGGGGCCTATAGGGGCGGGGCCTATAGGGGTAGGGCGGGGCCTGCAGGGGCGGGGCCTGCAGGGATAGGGCGGGGCCCGCAGGGGCGGGGCCTGCAGGGGCGGGCCTGCAGGGGTAGGGCGGGGCCTGCAGGGGTAGGGCTGGGCCTGCAGGGGCGGGGCCTATAGGGGTAGGGCGGGGCCTGCAGGGGGCGGGGCCTGCAGGGGCGGGGCCTGCAGGGGTAGGGCGGGGCCTGCAGGGGCTCCTCCCCCTGTCTCCGCGTGCCTGCCCTCCCTTGCTCGGGTCTCTGGCTCCAGCCTCACCTGCCCCACCTGCAGCCAAACCTGCAGCATCTCCGTCCCGAGGCCCAGAGGTGCCTTTTTCCTGCCTTGGCCCCCTCGACCCCCATCCCAAGCTCCCGGGCGCCCCAGAGGTGTCCGGGCGCGTCACAGGCGCAGCCTCCCCGGGCGGCTGACCGTCGTCCGTGGTCAGCGGAGACCAGACACCCCCAGATGAGGGACAGCCCGGCTGCAGCTGCGGTGGCCGCTGATGACACACGGCGGTCACAGAGCAGGGCCCAGGCTGCCGGGCTCAGCGCCCCGCTGGCTCAGTTGCCCGCCAGCATGGAGGTGTCTGCTCCCAGGACCCCCCGCCCCCGCTAAACGGCCCGCTTCGTCCTTGCAGGTGGCCGTACCCAAGCTGCTGCAGTAGGACCGCCCGGCCCCGGGCCCCCCGGCTGCACCGACCCCCACGCCACCGCCGCTGCCCCGCTGCCACCCACGGCCCCGCTGGGGGCGAGCTGGGGCCTGAACCCTACTGGACCCCCAGCCCAGCACCAGCCCGGCCCCCCGCCCGCCGGGGCCAGGATCCAGGCGTCTGAGGAGCCCTTGGGCCGGGCTGCTGGCCCCGGGCCGGGGAGGGTGGGATCCAGGTGGGGGGCAGCCTGGGCCCGCAGCCGGGCCTGGAGGTTGATGCCAAAGCGACCCTCCCCACAGCCGCCGAGGGCGTGTGAACGGGGGTGTCTCCCGTAGCTCCTGATGGGGCGTGTGGGCCCACAGCCGCAGGGAGCTGCACCGAGGGTCCCAGGGCCCCCCGCCCCCTGGAAACTCAGGTTCCCGGCCGTGCCGCCCCAGTTGGCCACAAGAGGTTCACCTGGGCAGGGACACGGTGTGGGCACCGCCTCCGGGGACACCGGGCCTCAGGGGGGGCGGCTCCTGACCCGTCCTGCCGCCTGGGGCCGCGCTGTGACAGGCATGCTCAGGGTCCCCACTTCCATGACCCCCCAACGGTGGGCTAGCAGCCCGCTCCTCCCTGCAGCCACAGGCTCAGCAAGTGGGCAGAGCCGTGACCACCGGGGGTGGCACCCCACCCCTGCCCCCATCGGGGCACAACACGCGCATAAAGGTCTGGGTCACTTGCAGGACACGGTGTCACCGTCTGGGGCGGAGGCAGGTGACCGCCCCCTCCTCCCTGGCCTGGTTGAGGCCGCGGGACCCCAAGTCCAAAGCCCGAGGCTCCCGTCCCACCAAACCAGAGACAGGCCCGGCCACCCCGGCTGCCCGCGCGCTCCTGCTCCGCGCTCCGGGGGCGCCGTCGGGGGACCCGATGACGTCACAGGCCCCGTCCCCAGCGCGAGACCCGAGGCCCCGACCCCCGGCTCCAGGCCCGGGCCACGGTCACGCAGGGGCCGTTCCCGCAGAAGCGGAGGATCGGGCGCGCGTCCAGACCACCGAGGTCACCGAGCCCAAGCGCCCCGTGCTGCCACCCCCGGGCGCCCGCAGCCCGCGGGGGCCCCGCCGGTGGGGGGCTGAGGGCGGCGTGGGGCTGCAGCCCGGTCCCTGCGCCCCCTCGGGGGCTGTACAGCTGCGCTCGTGGGAGGCGATGACGTGACCGACGTGAGCGGCGTCCAGCAGGCGGCCGGGGGCGGGGCCTGTGCCCCAATCCCCGCGGCCGGGGGGCGTGGCCTGTGCCCCAATCCCCGCCTCGGGGCGTGGCCTGTGCCCCAATCCCCGCCGTCGGGGCGTGGCCTGTGCTCCAATCCCCGCCGTCGGGGCGTGGCCTGTGCCCCAATCCCCGCGGCCGGGGCGTGGCCTGTGCCCCAATCCCCGCCGCCGGGGCGTGGCCTGTGCCCCAATTCCCGCGGCCAGGGGCGTGGCCTCTGCCCCAATTCCGGCCGCCAGGGGCGTGGCCTCTGCCCCAATCCTTGCCTCCGGGGGCGTGGCCTCTGCCCCAATCCCCGCCTCTGGGGCGTGGCCTGTGCCCCAATCCCGGCTGCCGGGGGCGGGGCCTGCTTCCGGCAACAGCAGGGATCCTGGGGGCTGAGGGTCTACAAGAAACCAGGCGCTGTGACCCAGGTTTTCATGTCCTTCCTTTGCCCCCAATAAAGACTGCCCACCCATCCGAAGCGCTGCCCACCCGCCTCTCATTCGCGGCCAAGCTCCGCTTCCCGGGAACTTGGGGGCCGGCTCGTGGCTTGGTCGGGGCCTGTTGAGCGGAGGACCCGCGCCCAGGCCCAGGCCGCGCAGACGCAGGAGGGGCCTCCGCGATGGGCAGCAGGCACGCGGGCTCCTCAGGCTCCTGGGCAGGAGGGCTGTGGTGGTGCCCACGGGGGACGAGCTGAAAGCCAAGGAGATGAGGGCTGGGGGGCGTGGAGGGTGTGAAGTGACCCCCAGCCCCGGGGGCTGCAGCCTGCCTGGGGGAGGGGGCTCGGGTGAGGGAGGGGGCCCAGGGGCTGCAGGCCAGCCACTCACCCGCAGGGCTGTGGGTAAGGGGCCCCGCTGGGACCCCTGGGTGGGGGCAGGAAGCCAGGATGCAGGGCTGCAGGGCCCGCGTGACACAGGACAGGCCCGTCCGCCTGGGGGCCTTGGGGGGTGGGGCAGGATCAGCGCTGGGGACCCACCTCCATGGGGCGCCTCCACCCCCTGGCTCTGAGCCCTGCCCTCTGGTCCCCGCTGAGCAGGGGCAGGTACGAGGGCCCCGCTGGTCACTGCGCTCAGCGCGGTTCCCCCGGCAGGTTAATAAGACCTTGTGAGCCAGACGGCGCAGCCTAGGTGGGCAAGGAGGGGGCAGCCGCAGGGCCGGCAGCCGGCGATCCAGGGGCCCCCCCGCCTGTCTCTCCCGCACTGATCTCCACGTGGGGTCGCCAGGGCTGGGCGTGTGCGCAGTCACAGGCCAGCGCTCAGACAAGCACACCCAGGCAGTGCCCACAGACCCACCCCTGGATGGACGGGGCTCCATGCACGCAGACCCTCCCCTGCGCGTCCAGCGGTCCCGCCCACTGCGATGCCCACATGCGCCCTGGCACGGCCTCCTCGCTGGCGGGCGTGTGCACGGGAGCACACACGAGCGCAGCGTTCACGCCCTCGGCCCTCCGGGGGCCCACGGGCCTCATGCCCAGCACGGTCCGTACCTCCGAAGGGGCTCTGCAGCTGCTGGCGCCGGCGGTACAGGTGGTGGCAGGCGCCCAAGCAGCAGCAGGTGGCGGCGGCGACCACGGCCACAAACAGGACCCCGGCGCAGGCCACGGCTGCCTGGATCCTGGGACTTGAACACAGAACAGGCCCTCAGCCTGCAGCGCTCAGAGGGGTCCCCCTGCGGGGGCTGCACCAGCTGACCTGAGGGGCTCACCTCCCCGGAGGCCGAACAGCCCGGCCAGCATGTGCCCCTCGCATCAGCACCGAGAGGCGCCACCCTGCAAGCGGGGGCCGCTGTCCTCCCACTCCGTGCGCTCACCTCCCCCTGTTCCGTACCAGGGGCCCCTCATTTTCTGAAGAGCAAACAATGGGCCTGGGACCCAAACGGCGGGCTCCCCGCTCTGGCTGGAGCTCCTTCCCACACTGCTGCGGTCTGGGTGGGGACCCGGTGGCCTGGCCGCATGGGGACCAAAGAGGGGACCTGGGACACTCATCGACCCCCAGGCACCTGAGACCCCCAACGGGCCTCTCCTGGGAGCCCCAGCCTTGCAACCTGGCTTCGTCACCGAGCGGGGCTCAGCTCAGGATGCGGGGTGCACAGGCCAGGCGAGGAGGAGGGGGCCGTGGGAAGCCAGCCCACCTGAGCCCCAGGCAGCGCCTCTGCCGCCACTCGGAGATGCGCAGGCTGAGGTCCCTGCAGCAGAACCGGTGGTGGCAGGTCCCACAGCAGAACGTGAAGGCCGGGCAGCTAAACCCCGGGTGCCAGGAGTCGTCCTCGTCCAGGTAGCCCAGGCAGCGGGTGCCGGCCAGTGCTGCAGGCAGGTGGGGGTGCCCCGGGGCTTCCAGGCTGCTTCTCAGGCCGCCTTAGCCCCCCCATGCCGCCCACCCCCCACAGCACCCCCCACACACACTGGCTGCCCCAACCTGAGAGAACCTGTGGTTTATCCTCTGAAGGTCTCAGCCCGGACTCCGGCCCTCCCCCTCAGAGTCCCGGGGACCCCATGCCAAGGCTCCCCCACCCTGTCCTCCCAGCCCACTTACCCAGGGGGGCCCCCAGCACCAGGAGAGCAACGGCGGCGGCGAGATGCATGGTGGGGCGGGGGCCGGCGGTGCAGGCTTGCCTCCCTACGGACCCCACTGACCAGCCTGGCCGCGGTGACTCCCCCAGGACCCGCCCATGGGCCCCGCTCCCAGCCCTGCGCTGCCCCGTGCCTGTCCCAGCTCCCTGCGGCTCCTGGTCTGAGCACCACGGGCCTCCCCACCCCCACTGTGCCGTGTCGCTGACCCCAGAAGCCTTGGTCCTGGTGCCCCCTCCCAGGGCCAAGTGTCGCCAACCCTGCCCAGTGCCAGCCCAGGATGAGCTGTGGCTGAGGGGAGGCCGGGGTGGCCGCCCCACCCCCACCCCCAGAACAGAGGCACCACTGAGGCAGCTCAGAGCCGCCTTGTCCCCACTGAGCCCACAGGGCGGCCCCGCCAGCCGCGCGGGCTTCCCGCGATGGCCCCGGCCCCCTCCGCGTGCACGGTGCTGGCAGGCGCCAGTCCAGGGCCTCAGAGGCAGACAGATTGTGGGAGACACTCCCCCTGTCACCGCTGATAGAGGGTGAGGGTACGACTCAGGCCCAGCAGCCAGGCTGGGGTTCGCTGAAGTTCACATGGAGCCACTACCCAGATCTGGAAAAGCCCCACCAGGGCCCCAGCTCCCCACTTTTGACCCACTAGGAGCCCCCGTCAGCACAGGGCTGGCTGGGACCCTGAGCTCCCCGGACCTACCATGACTCAGGGACACAGGCTAGGGACTTGGGTCCCAGAAGCAGGCAGGGCAAGGCCACGCTTGCCCCTGCGGTGGTTACACACTGGCTGTCACTACAGCCGGCCCCTTCCAGGGTCACAAAGGCCCAGGGCACAAGGTGGTCCTGTCTCCCCAGGGGCCCTGCCCTCCAAGGTCCCCAAGCCCTTCGCCAGCCAGGGCCCGCGGACTTGTGCTGCTGTCCTCTGGGAGCCCTCCCGTGTCCCTGTCCCCTTCCCTCCAGGGCCCACAGGCCCCCCAATACCCTCCAGCACCCTGTAGGCCAGGGGCCGTGCGGCTCTCCTGACAGCACGTTACAGCACGTGTGGCAGACGCCCAGGAAGCTGGGTGCAGGCTGTACCCCAGCAAGAGCGTGGTCCCTGCCCCTCAGCCACCCAAAGCCCCAGGCAGGAAGGCGAGGTCCTAGGGCCTTGGAAGCTGCTTGGTGGCTGGGACCCCACATGGGAACGGCGGCTCCTCTGCGGTGGGGACAGCCGGGCAGCACTTGGCTCTGGGAGCCACTCCCAGCAGCTCACTCCACGGCTCTGCCTGCCCCGCCTGGCGGGCGCCTCACTCACGTCCCAGCCCCCCACCCAGGGTGCACCTCCCCATGGCCACGTCCGCACTGACCGCGTGCGTCTGCAGTGCCAGGCGCGCCAGTCCATCTCACTAAATGTGGTCAGCGCCGCTGCAGGAGACCCTGCTCTGCATAGGACGGGGGACCCCCAGCCCTGAGCCCACCCGGCCCTGCCTCACCATCCACCATCAGACCCTGGTTCCTAAGCGCCAACTCTCACTCCAAGAGGCCCAGCAGGGGCAGGCTTGGCCCCAGGGCCCAGGCAGCCAGTGCACGTGGGAGTGGGGACCCCAGGACTCCTCGTGGGAGGTCACCATGAGCCACAAGACCCTCGGGCCACCCAAGTCCCAGGAAGTAAAACGCACTGCGGGCCCCTTTCTTGGGAACGGAGTCAAACCCGCTTCACGTCCAATTTCCTTTTGTGTGACGAACCTGAAAAAGTGTCTGAAGCTATGAATGGGTGCCAGACGTGGGCCCCTAAGAAAAGGGCCCTGGACTTGCCCTTCCGCCCCTGGATGCTTAGCCCTTTGCTCTTGAACCCACAGCACACGGGAGCTCCCTGGGCCACCGCACACGGGTCGGCTGGGCCCTGCACGTGTCACTTCCTTTCTGAAGGGGGCAGGCAGAGGTGCTGAGACGCCCCCGTCACGCGACTGAGTTCATTGTAAAGGTTACTTTACTCTCCTAGAAAAATACACGCTGCAAATCTGAGGGCTACAACCGAACCACTTCAGAGGACGCTGGGGGAGGGGTCGGAACACAGACGTGTGATGGGGGTGGGGTGTATTAAATACAGTTGGGTCGGGTTGACTTAAAAAAAAATCTGTTCTTCCCTTTTTTTCTAAAAAAGGAAAAACAAATTGCCATCAGCCTGGCTCGCTGTGAGCGCGCGTGGACCCACAGAGCCCGGGGGAGGGGCCGTCATGCAGAAGCGGGGACGCGACACGGCCCCACAGGGAGCCGCACTGGGGACACAGCACGCAGCTGCTTCCCGCAGCTCCAGGCCTGCGTGGCGGCATGGGGCCCAGAGCCGCCGTCTCTCACGGGCACTGCCATCGGGGGACAGAGATGTCCTGTGTGCTCCGGAGGTGGGGACAGCCCAGGACACACGCTCCTGTGGGCACTGGCCGTCAGGGCCGGGTGGGGCTCGAGGTGGGAAGTCTTCGGGGGACTGAGGAACGTCCTTTGCTCCAGCGCTGGGGGCTTGGTGCGCAGGGGCTGAGCCGAGGGACAGGTGGCCCTGCGGGCTGAGGAGAAGGTGTGTCCAGGTCGCAGGGCGCTCAGATACCGATGGTCTGCAGGACGCGTCTCTCGCTGTCGCTGAGGTGGCCTGAGAACATCAGGTAGCAGGGCTGCTGTGCAAACTGGCACAGGAAGTCTGTGAGATACGCCTGGAGAGAGAGGCAGCAACTCAGGGGGCTGCTGGGCCCCCCACCTGCACAAGTGTCCGGAGACCCCGCTGCACAGCACACGCCTCACCTGCCAGACTGTGTGTCACAGCCGGGAGCCCCCCGCGCCCGCCGGGGAAGACCCTCACCTGCAGGTCGATCTGGTAGAGGGGGTCCTTCAGGGCGTCGGGGTCCTCATCGTCCTCGTCCTCGTAGTAGTCGTCCTCTGTGACATAGGCAGGGGTCAGGGCAGAGCCCTGGGGTGCGGCGGCCCCAGCTGATGGACAAGGGAGGGGCTGCCCCCCTCAGGCTGCTCACCGTACTTGCTGGTGGCAAGAATGTCGGACAGGAGCTGCCCTGCGAGGCCCTCCTCCTCCTCCTCTTCCTCCTCCTCCTGGTCCTGGTCCTCCCACATGTCATGGGACTCGTCTACCAAGACGAGAAGCAGCTAGCACCGCATCCCCTGCCCCAACCCCCACGGCCACATACCCTGCTCCCTAAGCCCTAACAGCCTCCCACACCCCACTCCCCAAACCCTAACAGCCACACCTGCTCCCCAAACCCTAATAGCCACACACCCCACAAACCCCCATGGCCAGATAGGAACCCAAGCGTTTCAGAGCGTGGCCTGGAGTCCCTGTGGGGGAACAGGGACGGCCAAGGCCCCTGACACGCCTGAGGGAAGACCCCAGAGTGTTCTGAGGGGTGGTGGATGGTGGGAAGGGGAAAGGGAGACAAAAGGCTGAGAAGCTCCCGAGGAACCAAGCTAGATGGGGCCTCAGCCAACCCAGTGCCAGGGAGCAGCCTGCAGCAGCTTCTAAACCACAACCCAGCAAAGCCAGTGGCCGTGCTGGCTGCAGCGACTCAGCTACTCCACTTGGGGTCTGGGCACCTTGGCTCCAAGAGGCCGGGGCGGCCTGGCGGGCTGCATTGGCTTCCATGACGTTGGACAGCTCGTTGATGATGAGCTTCAGGATCTTGACCAGCAGAGGAATGTTTGTCCAGCGCTCGGGGTCTGGAAAGGAAAGACAGGCAGCCTGTCACTGGACTCATGTCTGGCATGGTCCTGCCCGTCTGCTGACAGCAAAGAGTGGTGCGCAGCCTCATAACGCCCCTGGTACAATGCCGCCAGGGCCCAGGAGTTAGGGCCATGAGCACTCGGGAACCAGGAGTGTGGCTTTTGCCAAAGACAAGCTCAGAAGTGGAATGAGTGTGTGGAGCACAGTGCTGGGCTCGTGAGCTGTAGCCAAGATCAGCAGGGTGGCAAGGATGCTGCTCAGCCCACAGGGCCACAGCCCACGGGACCAAGTCTACAGTACCAAGCCCATGGAGACCAAGCCCACGATACCAAAGCCCACGGAGACCGAGTCCACGGGGCCAAAGCCCATGGAGACCGAGACCACAGAGACTGAGTCCACGGGGCCGAAGCCCATGGAGACCAAAGCCCACGGAGACCGAGACCATGGAGACCGAGTCCACAGGGCCAAAGCCCATGGAGACCGAGACCAGGGGGCCAAAGACCATGGAAACTGAGTTCACAGGGCCAAAGACCACGGAGACCAAGTCCACGGGGCCAAAGCCCATGGAGACCGAGACCATGGGGCCAAAGACCACGGAAACTGAGTCCACAGGGCCAAAGACCACGGAGACCAAGTCCACGAGGCCAAAGCCTATGGAGACCAAGCCAAGTACCAAAGTCCACCAAAGCCCACAAAGACCAAGTCCACAGTGCCAAAGCCCACAGAGACCAAGCCCATAAAGACCGAGTCCACGAGGACCGAGACCACGGACACTGAGTCCATGGGGACAAAGACCATGGGGCCAAAGCCCACTGAGACCAAGCCAAGCCAAGTCCACCAAAGCCTACAGAGACCAAGTCCACGGTGCCAAAGCCCACAGAAACCAAGCCCATGGAGACTGAGTCTGCAGACTTGAGTCCACGAACACCAACCACAAACACCAAGTCCACAATAGCCAAGTCCACGAACACCGAGACCACGAGGACCGAGTCCACGGACACCGAGACCACAGGGCCAAAGACCATGGAAACCAAGCCAAGCCAAGTACCAAAGCCCACAGAGACCAAGCCAAGTACCAAAGTCCACCAAAGCCTATAGAGACCAAGTCCACAGTGCCAAAGCTCACAGAGACCAAGCCCATGAATACCGAGTCCACAAGGACCGAGACCATGGACACCGAGTCCATGGGGCCAAAGCCCATGGAGACCAAGCCAAGCCCACCAAAGCCCACAAAGACCAAGTCCACGGTGCCAAAGCCCACAGAAACCAAGCCCATGGAGACTGAGTCTGTAGAAACTGAGTCCATGAACGCCAACCACAAAGACCAAGTCCACAAGAGCTGAGACCACGAGAGCCAATGCCACAAACGCCAACACCACAAGCACCGAGTCCACGGATGTCAAAGCCACGAAGGCGGGGACCACGAGAGCCAAGGCCACAAACACCGAGTCCATGACCACGAGCCGAGGCCACGGAAGCCGGGACCACGAGAGCCGCCCCCAAGGACCGAGTCCACTGGACTGTGCCCAGGCCGCACTGGATGCTGGAAGTACCTGAGATGACACCCCGTGTCCTGTTGCATCTGACTTGCTGACAGGCAGCTCCCATGGGACCATGGTGTACCCAGCCCATCCCCAAGTCACTCACTCTTGGCGGCCTTGGAACGGGTGCGCACGCCCTCATCCCCGCCGTAGATCTCCTCGCCCTTCACGCGAATGTCCTGCAATCGCCTGTCGTCGGTACTGATGCCGTGCTGCAGCAGCTTGCACAGTGCCACGGAGCTGTGGGGACATGGGGCCCGTCACCTGGGGGCTGGTGTGTGCACCCGGGGGTGGGGAGCAGCCACATGCTAAGGCCATGACTGGGACAAGCCTGCTCTGGGGAGAGGGGAGCTCAGTGAAGATGGAGTTTGGTGGCCCTGCTAAGAGGTGCACTGGGTGACAAGGGCTCGTCAGGACAGAAAGTGCCAGTGTCAGGGTCACAAGGTCGGGGTAGAGGATGGCCTCCAGCCGAAAGAGCCCAGAGCCAGGGTCTCCCCAGCTCTCTGTCATGAGGAATTTTAGGTGGCAGCTCCTCTGGTCACATACAGGTGCACCGTGAAGACACGAACGGTACAAGGGGCACGAGAGTTTGGGAAAGACGGGGCGAGTGTGAGTCAGGGACAAGGCAGGTTGTGAGGAGAGAAAGGTGGGCGTGGGGAAGGCCCACCTGACTTTGCCCTCGTACTGCCCATAGAAGAGATGCTGTCGGCTGGTCCACTCAGCCATCACGAACTCTAGGGCGGGCTTGCCGGTCGGCCCGGGGAGGCTGCACAGGAAGTCCAGCAGGGGCCCCAGCTGCGTGTGCACCAGGTGGGCGAACACCATGATCAGGGACTAGGGGGTGACAAGAGGACGTCTGCTTCAGGGACACCAACCTCAGAGGCAGCAGATGAGGGAGAGGGGCCGCCATCAAGAACAGAAGCATGAAGCTTTCCCAGGCAGGGCTTCTTAGGCCCACACAGCATGGGTCTGCTGGCCTGTTCTACAGGACTCAGGACCAAGTCCAGCCCTGTCCCCATCACGGGCAATAGGGGTGGGGGGAGACAGCCCGTTCCCTCCTCCTCCCTGCACGACACCTGCAGTCCGGCCTGACCAGTGCCCCCACCTGTCCCCTCACCTGCATGATGCTCAGTGTCTTGGCCTGACAGCACCCTGACTCCCTGGTCCCTTCACCTGTCCCCTCACCTGCATGACGCTCAGCGTCTCGGCCTGCTGCATCTTGCTGAGGATGGCTCGCAGAATCTGGTCCAGGTTCTCGCCCAGCTCGCGCCCAGCCTTGGCGATGAGGGTGGAGACCAGGCGGCCCACGAAGGCAGCGGTGAACTCGGAGGTGCGGGGGTCCAGGAGCTGGCTCACCACCTGCATCACGTACCACAGCCCGCTGTGGCCCTGCTCGTCATGCCACTGGGCCACCTGCTCCAGCGTCACCGATACGTAGGCCCGCAAGCACTCACCGCCGTTCTGGGGGGAGAGGGGTGGCAGGCAAGATGAGCAGGGGGAGGGGTGGGCGTGGAGGCAGACAGCAGGCCCTCGGTTGTCCCTAGAGGCCTCAGCCTGGCAGATGGGATGCTGACCACAGCCCTGCCTCCTGGTCACAGGGACAAGGGGCAGCAGGTGGGGCTTTAAGCGAGACCCGCGCTGGTGCTGAAGGACCCCGTCTAAAGTGCAGGGATACCTGGGGTGGGGGTGGGGGAGACCCAAAACCCTGAAAGCCCATCGCTGTGCTGACTTTACTAACAGAAACGTCCCGGGAAGGATTCTCGTGGCCTCGCCCTCACGCCCGCCAAGGCTTCCACTGTGAGGCGTGTACCTCTCTACACATGAGACGCCCCAGAGCCCCGAGCGGCCGGCGTGCGCAGCCTGAACCGCCCGGTCCTTTGGCTCAATGCGCCTCACGAGTGCGGCTCAGACCCCAGCCTCCTGAGCCCATGCGGGGAGCTGGCCTCGCGTGTGGTCACGTGGTACCTGCATGGTGGCATTGTCGTCTGTGTGCAAGGTGCACTGGGCCACGGCAGGGAAGGCCTGGCAGATGAGCAGCTGGGAAAGGGGCGGCTTTGTGTTTCGCACGACTGTGGTCAGGATGTCGATGGCTGTCTGGAGGGAAGAGGGAGGACTCAGAAGTGCCCTGGGGCAGGGTGCTCACAGTGCACTCGCTCTCACAGGGGCGGGCGGTGGACGGGGCGCACTGGATAGGGGGCACATGCTCAGGGGTGCTGAGGAGCGAGGGCATCCACCCAGCCCACAGACGGCTTTCAGGAACGACCCACTTTCTCAAGGTGCTTGTGGGCTGAGCAGCCCCAAAGCCGCTGGGCGGGCTGTGTGCCCCGCCCCCACTCACCGCGCACAGCCCCGCGGGGATCTTGTCTGGAGGCGCCTGCATGATGCTGACCAGGGTCGGGATGAGCCTCATCTGCATGGGGCCCTGGCACGCTTCAACCTGGGACAGCTCCTTGAAGATGTCCTGAGCCAGCGAAGCCACGACGGGATCTAAGGGAACAAGCAACACGGACCCCTGCCGACGCCTACATTGCTTCCGTGTGGCCCTAACCTATGTTAACAACGTCTGCAGGGGACACACGTCACACACCAGGGGCCCCGTGGGGCCCCATGAACAACCTGGAAGAACAGGAGAGACGCCAAGTCTCCAAGAGGCCCGTCAGGCAGGTGTCACTGGGTCAGGGACTGCTTGGCAGGAGCCACCTCTCACAGCAGAGCTGGCTCTTTCTGGGGAGTCTCTAACGTCTTTCTCCTCATGACTCTATATGATCGTGAGACAAAGGCTTTGGGGGAAAAGCCCCACTGACACTCTGTTAAGAGACATGGCGTGTCATAAAGCGCCTGAACATGGCCTTCCCCTGGTTCTCATGGCCCAGGATGAATCCTACACGTGACCAGGGCCACGATGGTGGACACAGGGACCCCCGGAGCCCTTGTTCCAGGACTTCAGCACATGCATGTGCATCAGGGCACAGCCTGTAACAAAAGGCTGGCGCGGCCTTGCCGTGCACCAACAGAACAGGTAGGCAGGGACAGCGTGTTGAGGACCGCTGGTGGCTGCAGACAGGCCACTTCCCAGAGTGCCACGCGGCAGCCTCTGCGAGTCGCGTTGTAAGAGAGCAAAGTGAAGAACATCATGTGACCAGCTCCTACCCCCACCCCACGAGCTTCCGGGCTTCTTGGAAAGCAAAGATCCTCATCTTTTTCTGATGATGAAGAATTAGTAACATAGTCACTACAGAAAAGTAGTGAAGCAAACGCTGAAAAGAAAGAAAGGGAACATCTGGAACTCCACCACCTGGTGGTAACTGCCCACAATACTGGCTGGTCTTCTGGTCTCGCCGTCTCCCCCTCCAGGCCTCCCTACAACAAAGCCAAGCCCCAGGCACTGCTGTGCATCCTGGGAACGAGCCTGGTCACTCTCAAGCCTGGTTTTCCTGGCTGCGTGTCGCCCCAGGTTATGCACGTGATGGAGTATGCCTCTGATCGCACACCCCCGCGTGCCTCTCCAGCGTCTCCTAACCCCTAGGCTAGGCCTCCCCTTTCCGGAAGCTTAGCTGATTGGGTCTGCTTTGCCGTCAGCTCAGCACTGCCCCTAGGGCTCACACCCCATGATGCCCTGTCTTCCTAGGGGACAACACACAGGAAAGGGCACCCTCCTTACTGCGGTATTGGCCAACGACAGCCGCGCTCTCCACTCATGATGAAGATCACCAGCCCCAGGGACAGTGACCTGGAGCCGGCACGGCCGTGCCTGCGGGCGTACCATTACTGTACTTGAGGAAGATGGCGATGGTGAAGGGGCAGATCTTGCTCTCCATGCTGGCTGTGAATGCCGGGTCCACGGTGCAGACGATGCACAAGGCCTCCATCACAAGGTTGAGGACCTCGGAGCTGAACTGGGCGGCCAGGTGGATCAGGCCGTCCAGGATGCTGGGCAGGAAAGGCTGCAGGACCTGCGTGCTCTCCGACACTTTCAGCTGGTCACAGTAACTGGGGAGACGGACAAGCAAGTGACTCACGGGCCAGCCACCCACAGCCCCCGCCAGCCCCATGTGCATGCACATAGCTTCTAGTTAGTTCTACGTCTTTCTGAGGCGTGTTTTTATACGTGTTGACATGACCTCTCGTGTTTTCTCATTCACTTCAGCTTAGGCCTTGGCTGCTTCCTTTACTTCTTGGATCCCTCTCCTGCTCTGCTTCCAGGCGAACCTCCTTCCTATCATTACATCCACATCACTAGGACAGAGTTACATCCTGTACGATTCCCCAGACTACTGCCTCAGTCCCACTCCTAAGACTGATGGACTGTCTCATTATTTCCCAAATACTTAAGTGTTTTAATATCTCTTCCAACCCAGCTGTTATTCAGTGGGAAACTTTAACTTCCACATTGTAAAATTTTGTTCTCTTTGGGTTTTTTCCATCCTAAAATGAGATCGACTTACACACCCACTCTATGCACGTATCAAATTGGCCCAGTGTCTGCAGGGCTCACGTTTTCCATCTAGAGCCCTCCCTCTCTCAGGTCTCAGTCAGTAAATATGTATCGGGTGTACACCAGGCCCAGTGAGATACAATCACTGAAGTATACTAAGTCTTTATCTTCAAAATAGCAATGAAAGTCAGCAAGAACATTGTTTCTGTGTTAGAAAACCTAACAAAGAAACAAAGCTCCAATACTTGATAAACGTTTTTTAAGACTGTAAATGTTTTATCACCAAATTATCTGTGTTGGTTGCTGGGTCCAAAGGTCCACACTGGCCAGTGGACTGCAGGCTCTGGCCCCAGATCTGCTCACAGACTTCTGGTCTTGGTCCAGAACATCCTGATTTTCCATCCAGCTGCTCTGACCCAACTCTTCAGAGCTAGGTGGGCCCTAGCGTGGTCTGCTCTTGACTCCGGAGGAGCTACACTGCCTCCTGCTTCTGCATTTCAGGGCTTCAGTTACTTTGCCCTCCCATGAACTTGACACTGCATTCTTGTAGATCTGAGGCTGTGACATCTGGTCTGATCAGACGGGATCCTTTATGCCACACTGAGGGAGGCCAGAATTAATTCTGGAAACAAGTGTAGCTCAAGCTTTTAAATAAACGACTCCTAACACCTCATTTCTTCTTTAGCCCAAAGTCTTCATATGGAAACTGACAGCCCAGAAAGATGTTGTGTGGCTTCCTCATAGTCTTTTTTTAAGATTTATTTTTATTGTTTTTGACACAGAGATACAGAGACAGAGACAGAAAAAAGAGGGAAGGCCCAGAAATCTCCATAGTTGCACATCATCGGTTTTTCCACATAGTTTCATTCCGCAGGTGGGCGCGGGGCTGCACAGGGCAGGAACTGGGCCGGGGTCTCACTCTGGTGAGAACTGAACTGGGGGGCACTCCCCAGTTCAGCATGTGGGTCCACACAGGCCGTGGTCAGGATTTAGTCCTGGTTCCCTGGGGCTGCAAAGTGAGCGCTCAACCCACTGAGCCATCCCAGCCTTCCCACTTGTAGTCTTTTTCATTCCTTGTTCTCTGCCCTCCTCCCGGGTCACTTCCAGGGCCCCGTCTTCCAGCTCAGACGCCTCCTCCTGCGTAAGCCATGCTCTCCTCTGCACTTTTGATTCATTCACCACGTTCTTCAGCTCCAGAATCTGTTTGGTTCTCTTCTACGATTTTAAAGTTGTAACTTCTCGTTTTGTTTGTGGGTTGTTTTCCCGATTTCACCAACTGCCCTTCTGTGTCCTCTTGTAGCTCAGAGCTCTGAGTCCTGGAGTTGGTCACTGCAGAATTGCCGCTCGTTTGTGGTGTCACGTCCCTGGGGTCTCGGATGCTGTCACCTCCTTCAGTGCCGCCGACCAGCCTCTTCAGAGTCCAGTCTCCACGGCTCTGCTGGACTGCGGGACACCCACAAGGCTCTCTGGCCCATGGGCGGCTGACCAAGTCAGCCGCCCCTGGGGTGTGGAACAGTCTGGGTCCAGTCAGCGAGACAGATGCTGGGGTGTGGAGAGCACTGGGGTCTCACAGCCCTTCCCCTTCCTGGGGGCTCAGCTCCCCAAAGGGCACTCGTGTTCACGGACTGATGACAAATGCGTGATGCTGAGGGGGGCACACGAGTGAGAGGTGTCGTATTCACACCCTGCTGACACTGCCACCCCTCAGCGCTTTCTAACAACACATGGCCTCTCACTCTCTGCTTCAAAAGGCAACACAGCCCAGGCTGGCGGAAGACGCTGTTTCTAGGATTTGGGGGTGTGTTTAGGATTCAACTGAGACTGTTAAGCGTGGGCTTTGAAACAACGATGCTCCTTCTGGTCTGGATAGGGATCTAATTAAATGACTAGTTGAGCAACTGGTGTATGAGCTGTGAAAGAGGTAAACGTGGGAAGAAACGAGCAGTGTTTCTAGGCTACACGGTCCCAATTTTGGCATTAACAACACAGAGGCAGCCGGTCCACAAAGTGGCCTGTAACTCACTGCTCCTCGACTCTCTGCAGCTCAACCCTCAGAGGTCCAGGCTGTGTGCCCCAAGCTGGGGTAAGCTTACAGGCACTGCGGGGCAGGCAGGAGCAGGACACCCCGGGTCGCCCAGAGCCACGTTCCAGGTCTAGCCTCCTCCCCTGTCCGCTTACACTCACTGCAATTCTTCATTAAAACTTTCCAAACGACACAACCCACTGGAAAACTGCGGTGAGGGATTTCCACTCGGACCAGTTTTCTCTAAAAGTTGTCATTGCCCTTGGGTGGCGTACTCACCCCCAGATGGCTCTCACAGCAGAAATGCGAACGGATGGGGGTTGTGTCTCATGAAGACCACTAACTGTCGCCTGTAGAAACTGCTGGATCAATTCGGGGGACATAGCAACCGTGAACCGACTGGCAGCCCACAGTGCCCGACCCAAGAGGAAAGGAGACACTGGGGGAAGAGAGAGCAGTTAGGGGTCTGACAGTGAAAGCCCCTGCTCCTGCCCACCCTCCTTCCCACGGCCATTTCTCCATTTCTCCACTTGTCCCGGTAAGTTAACTCGATACTATGTAACATGTACAACTTAGCCGAGAGAAACACAGAAGCAAATGTGAGCCCTCTGACACACAGTCGTTTTCCAGATACTATGCAACATACACAACTTAGCGAGAGAAACACATCCTTTTCCTGGCTTCACTGTCACTATTTAGGAAGCAGCTCTTGAATATTCTTAGATTGATAAAACTTCCCACCCTGTTCTCACAGCACAGCTCTCATCATCCCTTCCCGGCACCACTAGCATCCTCCAACGCCCAGGACAGCTTTGAATGCAGCCCAACACAAGTTCATAAACTTTCCGAAAACATTGAAATCTTTTGTGATTTTTTTAAAGCTCATCGGCTATCATTAGTGTTAGTGTATTTTATATGTGACCCAAGATAATTCTTCCAATGTGGCCCAGGAAAACCAAAAGGTTGGATCCCCTTGCTCTAAATAACTTTGCTGCCAGTTTTTTCCTACTCTTGGACCACAACTAGAACATTATAAATCACCACTCTGTCACCCTTTAACAACTTCGGTGCCACTGGAATTCTCATCTGCAGCTTTCTTGCATGTGATGCATTTTGTCTGATGTTCCAGCCACTGGTGTAAGGATGACTACTCTGCCTGCTACACGCTGCCTGAGCAGAGCCTACACCTGTGTAGGCCGTCATGGGGTTTACCCGAGTTACTTGTAAACAGTTAGTTGATGGGACCTACTGAACAGAACCTAACAAATGTGCCAATTAAGTAATTACACACCTATTCATATAGCGTAGAACAGCAGTTCTCAGAATATGGCCCAGGACCTCCTGGGCGTCCCAAAAGTTAAAGCTATTTCACAGTAACCCCAGGACATGATCATTTTCACTCTTGTTCTTTTTGCTTGGTACAGTACAGTTTCCCAGAGGTTCCCGGGTATGTGACACAATGGCTGACAGCTGGTGGAAGGTACGTCTGCATGTCTTACTATATTTTAAAAACTTCTCAGCTTTAATTTCTAATGTTGAATATTGGTACATAAAATTCACAGACAGATTTCCTTGTGATCACTGATAGTTTTAAAAGTGTCAGGGGAGTCCCCAAACCAAAAAGTTTAAAAATGGCTGGGGTAGAAAAGGTCTCAGCTGCAGGTAGGATGATAAACACTCTACATGAAACCTTTTTCCAGTCTTAACACTAAATATTCTCAAATCTCCATGAATTTTTAGAGATGCTTTGCTAGGGAAAATCCTACAAAAAACATGTTGGTGGGTTTGAGAAATCCCAACACTTCCACTCAAGGCTGCTGCACGCAAGGCGCATGAGCACGAAGTGCTCCTGGTCGCCATGTCCACTCTCCAGGAGGAAGAGAGCACGCAGCAGAGAAGAGCGAGCGTGACGGGGACACGCCCAGCGGGCCCGAGCACTGCCCCCTGCTCAGGCCTGTGACAGCCTAGGACCCGGCCCCCCAGACCACCCATCAGGCAGAGGGGGCTGTTCTGACGGCTTGTGCTGCACAAGGGGCTGCCCAGGAAGGTAGGCAGGTGAAGGCCTGAGCACGGAGCCAAGTGCGACACCAGGGTCCCAGGGTGGGTGCCCAGCGAGGAAGCAAGGGCTGGGCTCCATAACGGCCCAGCTCTGAGGCCCGGTGTGGGCACAGCCGGGAGCCAGGCCACCTAGTCCTGCAGGGCAAGTAGCTAACGTGGTCACAACACCTTCATTCTGTGGACACTGGCCAAGAACACAGCTCGAGAAGAACGGCGGGAAACTGCAGGAAGGCAAGCCTGCCAGAGCGGGGCCCGCAGCCAGAACGGCCGTGAGTGCTGCTGTGGGAGGGAGACGTGTCTGTAGCAGCGTCAGGCTGCCACTGGTGAGGCGCTGGCCCAGCTCTCCAGGCTCTTTAGGGTGCAGACAAGTTCCAGCTCCAGGACGGAAGGACACATGTGTGCCTGGCTTACCTATCTCAGTGACCCACGGCCCTGCATGGGCGGCAGGCGTAAAGGTCGTCCAGGAGCCTGGCACTGTGCTGAGACATACCTGAGAGGTTGAGGTCTGCAAGCACAACGCTGGTCAGGAACCCGTGCATGTCGAAGGGGACCCTGCCGTTCTTGACGCTGTCTGTGATGATGGACTTGACCGAGCCCAGGGCAAGCATGCAGGCCTCGTGGACCTTCCACCTGCAACAGGGCGCCCGCGCCTGTGAGACACGCAGTGGGGGAGCGCTCGGGAGAGGCTGCCCACCTGCCATCCCAACCATGCCTGACTGGAGGCAGCACCGTTTCAGGGTGCAGTGCTGTCAGGTTAGAAACAAGGCGGGGGCCCTCAGGGCTTCTGCACAGGCGTGAAGTAGGAGGCTGTCAGGACAACGGCAGGGGCTCCACGTGAGCCCGTCTGCCACAGACCGGGGGCCCAGATGCGCCCAGGCAGCCGCCGCCACTCACCAGTGCTCAGTGCCGCTGCTCCTGCTCTGCTCGGCCTCCTGCAAGTGCCGGGTGGCCGCGGCTGCCAGGGCCGCTGCACTCTCGTTCTGGAAGTCAGTGGCCACGGCCTAGGAGACGGGAGGGTTAACACACCTATGTGTGGGAATCAAGCCCATTTTAGCTGCAAACTGCACAAGAATGGTTCCAAGCCTTTCACATGCACGTGTTAACTCTGATTAGGTGTGTTTTAAGCATGGCCCGACGAGCTCAGGGCTGCTGATGAAATTCTAGCACAACCCCTGTTTCTGCCAGGCCTGGGCACTAGAGCTGAGAGCCCTGGTGCTGGCAGTGGGCATCGAATGCTATTCTCCAGGAGCCTGACCATGCAAATGCTTGGGGGCTAACTGGAGCTTAGGGCGATCTCTCATAGGTGCCTCAGAAACGCTCCAGGATAACAGGACTTTACCAGCAAGGGGAACGAGCCCCTGCCCAGCAGGCAGCATGTGGCAGCTCCGTCACAGAACTTCAGTGCAGAGGCAGTTCTGGGCCCGCCCGTCAGAGCCAAAGGGGATAGGAGCAGGGCCTGGGTGTCACCCCTCGGCCTCTGAACTTGTCTCAGCTCTGTCAGCCCCTGGTCTGCACTCCAGACTCTGGCTGAGCAGCGGGCTCGGCAGAGCGCTCCCTACTCAGCCACCCCCTCTCGTCAGAACACGGCTCCACATCTGCTTGTGAGTCAGAGCCTGGGCAGTGACTCCGGAACTCCTGAGCCCCCAACTGTACTTCAGGTGCCCTCCTGCTGTCCCCCCAGAGTCCAAGACGCCCACAAGGAAGAGGCAGCTGCGGGGCCCTTACCAGCAGCAGGTCCTGGGCTGCAATCCGCACCGTGTAGGAGAAGGTGTCGTCATCCTCGTCCTCCACAAACTGCTGCGGGTTGGCCGTCCACACTTTAATCTGAAAGGGCGTGAAGTCGGTGCATGTGAGGCCGCCTCTGGCTCACAGGCCCCACGTCATCCGCGCACGCAGAAGGTGCCAGCCTTTCGGATCTGTCTTGAGCAAAAGCCTAGCTTCCAGTCCTTTCTCTGATGGGAGAAGCAGGTCCTTCATCAAGGCAGCAGCAAAGGCCACTGCTCTCCAGCAGACACGGTTCTATAAGGTAGCAGCACTGGCTTTCTGCCACCTCAACCAGCTGTTACTCTATAGGTCTGTTTTCTGAACATATTGGGTCCTGATGGGACAGCTAATGTGGAACGGATGTTAATGCTTGTGCTGTTCACAAAGGAGAGATTTTATCTTCTATTTCAGATGCTCTTTTCTGGTCTAACGACCCACCAACCAACCAGGCCACTGATTTCACTATTCACTATTTACAGAGACGGAATGGGAACAGGTTCTTCTAGACGTCACGGCCTTTGATTGGCAGTCCTAGAGGCAAAGTCAAGGTATTCTGCGAGTCCCACCACCTTGTACAGGAGCTGACAGAGCCTAACACCCAGGGACCGGGTAACACAGTGACGTTCAAGCATCCCTAGACGTCACACGAAGTCACTCACTAGTGTCCAGCTGCCCCCTCGTCCTGGGTCTCAAACTCTAGGCGCACTCTGCAAACACACGCGGCAGCTTCTCCCACGTACCTGCTCCTCCGTGATCTGCATGTATAGGATGACGTAGTAAATCAGCTCCGGCAGGGCTTTCTTCACAGTGCTTTTGAATTTGCTGTT
The DNA here is from genome assembly GCA_004027555.1 of Craseonycteris thonglongyai. Taxonomy (NCBI): domain Eukaryota; kingdom Metazoa; phylum Chordata; class Mammalia; order Chiroptera; family Craseonycteridae; genus Craseonycteris; species Craseonycteris thonglongyai. Next base: position 20,923 of record PVKE010020089.1, read on the forward strand.
TTCTAGGAGTGCATGGACAAACTCGAAAATGCTGAAGACGAGGTTCTCAAAGCCCAGGACCTCACCTGCAGGAAACACACCAGGGACATGCCGATGACCAGGAAGCAGGTCAGCAGGTGCGGGTGCACACAGCAGCCTCTAAGTTCACGAACACTGAACGCACTTGCTGGTGGTTACTCCCAACCGGACGGAAGAGGTGGCTGAGGAGTCAGAACTCCGGGGACAGTAAACCCTCTGGTTTTTAAGCAGAAGAACCTGTAACACTGGACATTTTCCCCAGAACTGCTTGTTTCTGATCTTAAATATTTAAAAGCGTGACAGGCATGCGCCGCCCAAAGGCAGGATGGATGGGACGCCCGGGCAGCTGGAGCGGCGACGGCACGGCGCCCCCAGCTCACACTGTGCATCCGCCAGGCGCAGGCGCGCAGGGCCTCCCCCACAGCCCCTCGCGACAGCGAGCCTGAGTGACGGCCGCTCCTGCCTCCGGCCCCGCCGCCTCCGGGTCCGCGCTCAGCGGCGGTGCCGGCCGGGCTGCCGCACGACGTACCGTCGGAGTCCACGGGGTCCTCCACCTCCTCCGTGTAATTCACTTCTGTCCTCACATAAGTATGACGAAGAGTAAAGAAACAATCGGGCATCTGCCGCGAGCTCTAGGGGGCCGGGCGCTACGCGGGCGGAACCTCCGCGGGGAGCGGGGCCCTGGGCGTCCCCTGCTGGGCCGAGCGCGCGCGGCGCTGCCACGGAAAGGATATAAGGCCGCGCTCTCGGTCAGCGTGTTCCAGACGATGGGCAGGATCTGCTGCATGGACGCCACCATGTGCTTGGGGAAGTTCTTCACCAGGGCCGTC